>CM042886.1:24375815-24490725 GCA_023653495.1 Melastoma candidum
CATCTCCTTTGCACGCTCTTCAGCATCCCGGCTAACAGATCTCGCTTTACTCATAGGCATTAGTTCGACAGGGACTAAAGGATTGAGTTCGTAAACAACCTCAAAGGGTGATGACTTCGCATGAGCGAGCTTCACGTCCCAATCCTTCTGGTTCTTCGAGACTAAGGTTCGAAGGATTGCAGCCATGGTACGATTGACAACCTCTATTTGTCCATCGGTCTGCGGATGATAGGCTGTACTGAAAACGAGCTTCGTTCCTGACACGGGAACGGCAAGGAATAGAGGATTCCTTAACCCAAAACAAGGGAAACGCCACAGAATGATGCGGAATGGGTGACGTTGGGTATGGACGAAAGATAATGTTTAATGGGTGCGGCTGGAAATGGGATAAATGGGTAGTTGATAGATAGGTTGAGATTCAACCTCCACGGATACAGACACACCACCGTGAAAGAAGAACTCGGATAACTCGTTTGACCGTGGATACAGATACACCACCACGAACAAGACGAGGGCGAGGCACAACACGGAGGATACAGATACACCACCACCGGTTGAAACACTCTACTCAATCCGCACTTGGAAATCCACCAAATGAAGAACGAGGTTTGAAGGAGAATCCACTCACTTCGGATAAAGACACTAAGTCTGATAAGGGTTTATAATTTGATTCAAAGCTGTCTTTTCAAATGAGTACAAGGTGCCCATTATATAGGGAACACCTGAAGAAGTACTTAAATGCATGGAAATGAACCTAGGCTAGGTGTATGCAAGGCCAGATTCATGAATGAGCCATAATTGGCTTATTGTAAATGCAACAAAGTAAATGCAAAGCATGAATGATAAATGCATGAATGAGGAATGCGAATCGATTCAGCTTCCTCGAGGCTCTTCATCTTCGAGACTCTTGGCTTGGGCGACTCTTCGTTGATCAATCGCTGTTGTCATCAAGTCGCACCTCCTTGCGTCGCGTCGACTTGCAACTCCTTTCGTTGCGATCGTAACTCAGTCGCAAGCGAGCAAAGTGACGCCTCTCTTGCTACGCGTCGACGGGAACAAGTTGTCGTCCTTCTTTGTATCATCCTCCCCTTGTTGAAAAGAGTTTGTCCTCAAACTCTCGTCCTCGTCATCCTCCACAAATGGCATGAGATCCTGGACGTTGAATGTGGCAGAAACGCCATAGTCACCTGGAAGATCAATTTTGTAGGCGTTGTCGTTGATGCGCTCGATGATCTTGAATGGTCCTTCAGCGCGCGGCATGAGCTTGTTCTTCCTCTTGCCTGGGAATCGCTCCTTGCGCAAATGAATCCAAACTAAGTCGCCTGGTTGAAAGATCTTCACTCTTCTTCCGCGATTGGCTCTTTCTGCGTAACGTTGATTGGCCTTCTCGATCTGTGCTCGAGTCTTCTCATGGAGCAATCGCATCTCCTTGGCGCGCTCTTCAGCATCTCTGCTAACTGATCTCAAGTCGCTCGCAGGCATTAGTTCAACAGGGACTAAAGGATTGAGTCCATAGACTACCTGAAAGGGTGATGACTTCGTTGTCGAGCTTGGGGCTCGATTGTATGCGAATTCAGCATGGGCAAGCTTGATGTCCCAATCCTTCTGGTTCTTCGAGACCAAGGTTCGAAGGATTGCAGCCATAGTGCGATTGACAACCTCCGTTTGTCCATCGGTTTGCGGATGATAAGCTGTGCTGAATACGAGCTTCGTTCCCAACTTGTGCCACAGTGTCTTCCAGAAGTAGCTCAGGAACTTCGTGTCGCGATCTGAAACGATCGACTTGGGTACTCCATGCAACCTTAGCACTTCTCGAAAGTACAAATCTGCTACGTTGGTCGCATCGTCCGTTTTCTGACATGGGATGAAGTGTGCCATCTTCGAAAATCGGTCGACCACTACCATGATCGAATCCTTTCTTCGTTGCGTTCTCGGCAGTCCTAGCACAAAATCCATACTGACATGTTCCCATGGTCGCTCTGGGACGGGCAATGGAGTGTAGAGACCCTGAGGTTGGACACGGCTCTTCGCTTGCTGGCAAGTCGCACATCTCGCGATTAGTCCTCGCACTTGCTTCTCCAGTCGAGGCCAATAGAAATGCTCTTGTAGCATTGCCAGCGTCTTGTCGACTCCAAAATGTCCAGCGATCCCTCCTCCATGGACTTCTCGTATGAGTAGCTCTCGCGTCGAACTCCTTGGAATGCATAGCTTAGAGTCGCGAAATAAGAACCCATTCACCTGATGGAATCGATCGATGGCTTGCTGGGCGCATTGGACGAAGATCGCTCCAAAATCTTCATCGTCCTTGTACAACTCCTTCAGATACTCAAAACCAATCAGCTTTGTCTCCATCGCAGATAGTAACATCATTTTCCTCGATAGAACATCTGCGACTACGTTCTTCGCGCCTGGTTTGTGCTTCAAGACAAAGTTGAAAGCTTGCAGAAACTCTACCCACTTCGCATGTCGGCGACTAAGCTTGTGCTGACCATTGATGTACTTGAGTGCTTCATGGTCGGTGTGCAACACAAACTCCCGGGGCAGCAAGTAATGACTCCAAGTCTCGAGTACTCGAACAATTGCCAAGAACTCCTTGTCATAAGTCGAGTAGTTCAATTTGGCGCCATTGAGCTTCTCGCTGAAATAAGCGATGGGTCTTCCCTCCTGCAGCAAAACTCCTCCAATTCCTACTCCCGATGCATCACATTCCACTTCGAACATCTTCGCAAAGTCGGGTAAGGCTAGAACTGGGGCTGCGCTTAGACACTCCTTCAGTCGCTCGAAACTAGCTTGTGCGACTGGTGTCCACTCGAATTTGTCTCCCTTTAAGCATTCGGTGAGTGGGGCTGCGATTGAGCTAAATCCTTGAATGAACCTCCGATAGAACGACGCTAAGCCATGGAAGCTGCGAATGTCGCGGAAATTCCTTGGAGTCGGCCACTCCTTGATCGCTTCAATCTTGCTCTCGTCCACCTTTATTCCTTCTGCTGAGACGACAAATCCAAGAAATATTACACTCGGTTGGAAGAACTCACATTTCTTGAGATTTCCATATAGTTTTTCCTCCCGAAGTGTGTTGAATACAGCTTGCAAATGATTGATATGCTCCTCATTACTCCGGCTGTAGACAAGAATATCGTCGAAGTAGACGACCACAAACTTCCCCATGAATGGTCGCATGACATGGGTCATTAGTCGCATGAACGTGCTGGGCGCGTTGGACAACCCAAATGGCATCACCAACCACTCGTACAACCCGTACTTAGTCTTGAAGGCTGTCTTCCACTCGTCGCCTTCTTTCATCCGGATCTGGTGATAACCACTGCGCAAATCCACTTTGGAAAACACCTGCGCTCCATGCAACTCATCCAACATATCATCCAGTCGAGGGATAGGAAAGCGATACTTTACTGTAATTTTGTTGATCGCTCGACTGTCCATGCACATTCTCCATGTGCCATCCTTCTTCGGCACCAATATGGCTGGAACCGAACATGGGCTCAAACTCTCTCGAACTGATCCCTTGTCGACAAGCTCGTCGACTTGCCTCTGCAACTCCTTTGCCTCCTCTGGATTGCATCGATAGGCTGGTCGATTTGGTAGCGACGCTCCTGGAACCAAGTCGATTTGATGCTGGATGCTCCGCATCGGTGGTAAGTCGACTGGTAGCTCCTCTGGGAATACGTCCTTGAACTCCTCAAGAATGGAAGCGGCTTGAGGATGGCTCGTCGCTTGACCTGGGATGGATTCGACAAGAATCACAAAATAAGCCTTCTCACCGTCTTGAATCGCTCGACTTAGTTGAACTCCCTTGAGAGGCTGGTCGCTGAGTCGATCCTGGGTCGCGATTGTAGGCTGACTAGTGAGGGGCATCAAAGTAACCTTCTTTTCTCCGATGTGGATGGAATAGGTATTGCGATACCCGTCGTGTTGTGCGCGTCGATCAAACTGCCACGGTCTCCCCAATAGTAGGTGGCACGCATCCATGGGAATGACGTCGCAAGCGACTTCATCCTTGTAGCTCTTCCCAATAGAAAATGGAACTCGCGCTCGCTGTGTGACTCGAACATCACTCTCCTTGTTGAGCCATTGTAGACGGTAGGGATGTGGATGCGCTTCGATGGGCAACTTCAGCTTTTCAACCATCGTCCTTGACACGGCGTTGGTGCAGCTACCACTATCCACAATCACCAAACATACCTTTCCTGCGACTGTGCACCTAGTATGGAAGATGCTCTCCCTTTGACTTTCCTCCTTCGCAGGTGTCACACTTAAAGCCTTTCGGACGACTAACAGCTCTCCTTCGTCCGGATACTCTTCTATCTCTTCGGTATCCCAAACAGGGTCGGCGTTCTCCTCGAACTCCTCTTCTTCATCAGATAATTCTCTGATGACAACGTTCCTCCTCGTTGGACACTCAGAAGCCATGTGCCCAACTCCTTGGCACTTGATGAAGACCTTTCCGAAGACATGGATTCCAATGCGGAATTGGACAAGGAGCACGATAAGGAATTGCACATTTCAACCGGACCAATAACCAGAGCACGTGCCAAACGAATGGAGCAAGCTTTGCGGAACTTATGGATGCATATTCAAAAGGAGACCCGCAAGTCGAAGGAGATACAAGCTGAAGATGGGCTGAATATGCTCATTACAAGTGTTGGAACCCATCAACACACTTGGGGCACTAAATGAAGGTCACAGCGCCCAAGTCGACCAAGTCGACAGCGCCCAAGTCGACCAAGTCGCCAGCGCCCAAGTCGACCAAGTCGTCAGCGTCCAAGTCGAAGCCCATTTTTCTTGAAGACGAAGAGGCACGAAACCTGCACTTGGACGCCCAACAACCATTAAAGGCCTTAAATTTCTCTTATTCAATTTCCTATGCTAAGGACCTTTGGCTTTCCCCTTCATTCAGATTGCATGGCCATTATAAGCATAGTTTTGGTGACTTTGAGGGGGGTTAGTTTTTCTGAGGATTTTCCAGATTGTGAGAGAGTTTCTCCTTTTTGTTCTTATTGAACTTATGCTTCAAGGGTTGCAAGTCGATTACTTGTAGTTCTTAAGCTCCTTATAGTATTGGTTTCTAGCTCTTATAGCTACGGGGTCAATATTCATCTATCGAAATCTCTGTCTTGTCGATCCGGGTTCTCTTTCCATTGTATTGTTGCTGGGTTCCGTGACAAGGTTCGACGGGGTTCGCATCAGTTGGTATCAGAGCTTAGGCTACAACTCGAGGTTTCAACTATCCATTCTATCCTTGGGTTTTGTTTTGGTAATCCTTTGTGTTCAGTTCTGAAAAGAAAAGAAAAAAAAAAAAAAAAAAAAAAAAAAAAAAGGAAGAGGAAGAATCTGATGCTATCAAGTGCAATGCATATTGGGTAATTTTTCTTTTTGCGTTCAAATCTGAGTCGATCTATCCATTTTCTTGCCAATCCATATAACTGATATTATAAGTTGCCTCTGCACACAAGTAATTTCCTCAAGGATTTGTGATTTGATTGCTTAGTTCTTCAAGAACCTTGTGGAGAAATCGACGAGTGCAAGAGTTGTGAGACCATTATTTGTGCGAAACACGAGAGTTATCGGAAATCGACTTGAGAGTAAACACGCGAGGGAGAGTTTGTGAGGTTTTTTTTATTCTATTCTAACATTCAATTGCAGATCTCAATATGTCACAACCAGATATCACCGGACTTGATCAATCTAGCGCCGGGACTAATCAAGACAATGAAGGAGTAGATCAGAATAGGTTCATCCGGGCAATGCAACAACAATTTCAGCGATTACTTTGGTGC
Organism: Melastoma candidum; assembly: GCA_023653495.1. Classification (NCBI taxonomy): domain Eukaryota; kingdom Viridiplantae; phylum Streptophyta; class Magnoliopsida; order Myrtales; family Melastomataceae; genus Melastoma; species Melastoma candidum. The sequence continues at coordinate 24,381,611 of CM042886.1, forward strand.
TCAATGCAATTAATGATCGTCTTGACACACACGATGCAAGAATCAACCAGATGCGACAAGATCCAATTCAGCGACCAAGGATGAACAATAATGATCACGAAGAGGGATTCAATGATGAGGAAGATGAAGTGGAACTTTCTGATGTTGCACTAAGAAGACCTCGCGGAGAACGGGCTGAAAGGCCTCGGCGTGCACATAGGAGGCACCCAGAGGGGGACATGGTCGATCGTAATCTAGGCTCCATCAAGCTGACCATACCTCCATTCCAAGGAAAGAACGATCCCGATAAGTACATAGAATGGGAACGGAAAGTTGATCTGGTCTTCGATTGTCACAACTACTCCGAAGAGAAGAAGGTGAAACTTGCCGCTGTTGCCTTCACCGATTATGCCATTGCATGGTGGGATCAATTAATGGTGACTAGACGACGGAATAGGGAGCGACCTATCAACAATTGGGAAGACATGAAAGCCGTCATGCGGAGGAGGTTTGTACCATCCCATTACTACCGAGATTTACATTTGAAGTTGCAGAGTCTTAAACAAGGAACCAACTCTGTGGAAGAGTACCACAAGGAGATGGAGATAGCCATGATTCGAGCTAACGTGGAGGAGGACCGTGAAGCAACTATGGCTCGTTTTATTTGTGGGCTTAATCGAGAAATTGCCAATGTTGTTGAGCTGCAGCATTATGTAGAGCTTGAGGAAGTGGTGCACATGGCAATGAAGGTTGAGAGGCAGCTCAAGAGGGGGGGGAGATCCTCATCTCGATTTGAATCCTCTAACTCGAATGCAAAGTGGACTTCCAAGCATGAAGGATCAGGATCGAAGTGGGCTGGTTCGAAACAAGGAGAGAGGTCCGAGGGACACAAGCCCACGTTCAAGTCATCAACTGATTCCAAGGAGAAGGGTAACTCTTCTTTCCAAACTCAAAGGAATCGAGATATCAAGTGCTTCCGATGTTTGGGATCTGGTCATTATGCTTCTCAATGCCCAAACAAGAGGGCCATGATTCTGCTAGACAACGGGGAGATTGAAAGCGCGGAAGAACATGAGAGTGACGCTGACTCTATGCCATCGCTTGAAGATGCCGACGAAGTAGAGCATCCTGTAACGGGTAATGCCCTTATTGTTCTACGATCTCTACATGTGCAAGCCAAGGAAGGCGGAGAACTCCAAAGGGAGAACATTTTTTACACTCGGTGCCATGTGAATAGTTGGGTATGTGGACTTATTATTGATGGAGGAAGCTGTGTGAATGTGGCAAGCAAGTTGATGGTGGAGAAACTTGGCCTGAACACTCAAAAGCATCCAAGGCCATATAGACTTCAATGGTTGAATGAGAGTGGAGATTTAAGGGTGACAAAACAAGTGATGATTTCTTTTTCTATTGGAAAGTACCATGATGAAGTTTTATGTGATGTAGTTCCCATGGAGGCCAGCCACTTGTTACTCGGGAGGCCATGGCAATTTGATCGAAGAACTACACATGATGGCTATCTGAATCGGTATAGCTTCAAGAAGGATGGACGAAGTGTCACACTTGCGCCGCTGCCACCACATCAAGTGTTCGAAGAGCAACTTCGCATAAAGAAGTCCATTGCTGCGAGTTCAAAGGAACGTATGAGTGTACCTGTGCTAAAAGAAAAGGAGGGAGAAAATGAGAGAAAAGCAAGTCGAGAGAAAAGTAAGAAACCGAGTGATGAAAAAGGAAAATGTGCGAGTTCATCCATAGAAAGAAAGGAGAGGCAGAAAAAGAGTTGTTTCACAAAAGAAGGAGAGCTTGAGAGTGTTTGCAAGGGTCCAAGGCCAATGATATTGTTGTTATACAAGGAGGCCTACTTATCTACTAACTCTAATCCGTCTTTGCCTAGTGTTGTGGTTTCTCTATTGCAGGAGTTTGATGATGTATTTCCGAAGGAGATGCCAGCGGAGTTACCACCCATTCGTGGAATTGAACATCAAATTGATTTCATCCCGGGAGCACCCATTCCAAACCGTCCAGCATATCGGTGTAGTCCACAAGAAGCCAAGGAACTTCAGAAACAGGTTGATGAGTTGCTATCCAAAGGCTATGTTCGAGAGAGCATGAGTCCGTGTTCTTTGCCGGTATTGTTAGTTCCAAAGAAGGATGGCGCATGGAGGATGTGCGTAGATTGTCGAGCTGTTAATAAGATCACGGTAAAGTATCGCTATCCTATACCTCGACTAGACGATATGCTAGATGAATTGCATGGTTCCACAGTATTTTCTAAGATTGATTTGAAGAGTGGGTACCATCAAATTCGCATGAAAGAGGGAGATGAGTGGAAGACGGCATTTAAAACCAAGCACGGATTATATGAATGGTTAGTAATGCCATTTGGATTGACTAATGCACCCAGCACATTTATGCGCCTCATGAATCATGTCTTGCGTGCTTACATTGGAAAATTTGTCGTTGTGTACTTTGATGACATTCTGATTTTTAGCAAGAATGAACATGATCATGTTAATCATTTGAGAAGTGTGCTTGAAGCGTTGAGACACGAGAAGTTATATGCTAACCTCAAGAAGTGTGAATTTTTCTTGGAAAGTGTTGTCTTTCTTGGTTTCGTTGTAAGCTCAAGGGGTGTGGAAGTGGATGAAGAAAAGGTGAGAGCAATCCGGGAGTGGCCAACACCCACTACTATTTCTGAGGTACGTAGTTTCCATGGCCTTGCTGGATTCTATCGAAGATTTGTCCGGGACTTTAGCACCATTGCTTCACCATTAACTGATATCATCAAGAAGGAAGTTGGTTTTCGATGGGGCACGGAGCAAGAGAAAGCATTCAAGACCTTAAAGGAAAAGCTAAGTTCAGCTCCCTTACTAATGTTACCTGACTTTTCTAAACCCTTTGAAATCGAATGTGATGCTTCGGGTATTGGTATAGGATCAGTCCTTATGCAAGAGAAGAGGCCGATCGCTTATTTTAGTGAAAAGCTTAACGGGGCTGCATTGAACTATTCCACATACGATAAGGAGCTTTATGCCTTGGTGAGGGCTTTGGAGACATGGCAGCATTACTTATGGTCCCAGGAGTTTGTCATTCACACTGACCATGAGTCCCTCAAGCATTTGAAAGATCAAGGCAAGCTAAATCGAAGGCACACACGTTGGATCCAGTTCATCGAGATGTTTCCCTATGTGATTCAATACAAAAAGGGTAAGGAGAACATTGTGGCTGATGCGTTATCTCGCAGGTATACTCTTATCTCAACTCTTGATGCTAAATTTTTGGGATTCGAACATATCAAGGAGTTATACTTGCACGACCATGATTTTAAGGAAGTATTTTCTGCATGTGAAAAAGGATCATTTGGCAAGTTTTATAGGCATGAGGGTTATTTGTTTCGTGAGAATAAGCTGTGTATTCCCCAAGGTTCCATGAGAGAGTTGCTTGTTAGGGAAGCACATGGGGGAGGATTAATGGGGCATTTTGGTGTGACTAAGACACTAGATGTTTTGAGAGAGCATTTCTTTTGGCCTCATATGAAGCGTGATGTGATGAGAATCTGTCTTAGATGCATCAAATGTAAGAAAGCCAAGTCTAAGATTCAACCACATGGACTTTACATGCCTTTGCCCGTTCCTAGTCATCCTTGGACTGATGTCTCAATGGATTTTGTTTTGGGTTTGCCTAGAACTAGGAATGGTAAAGATTCTATATTTGTTGTGGTAGATCGTTTTTCAAAGATGGCTCATTTTATTCCTTGCAAAAAGACGGACGATGCTAAACATGTGGCTGATTTGTTCTTTAGGGAGATAGTGCGCTTGCATGGCATTCCAAGAACCATTGTAAGTGATCGTGATGTTAAGTTCCTAAGTCATTTTTGGCGAGTTTTGTGGGGTAAATTGGGAACAAAGCTGTTGTTTTCTACTACTTGTCATCCCCAAACTGATGGACAAACCGAGGTTGTGAATCGAACCTTGGGAACTTTGTTGCGGGCTGTTATTAAAAAGAATTTGAAAGCTTGGGAAGAGTGCATTCCGTTCGTTGAGTTTGCATATAATAGAGTTGTGCATTCCTCTACTATGTTTTCTCCTTTTGAGATTGTATATGGTTTTAACCCGCTAACCCCATTAGATTTAACTCCCTTGCCTAGTGATGAAATTACTAGTCTTGATGGTAAACATAAGGCAGAGTTGGTGAAGAAGATCCATGAAGAAGCAAGGAGTCGTATTCTACATAAGAATGAGCAAGCGGCTGACCAAGCTAATAGGAGAAGAAAGCATGTCACCTTTAAACCGGGAGATCTAGTTTGGGCTCATTTCAGGAAGGAGAGGTTTCCCAACCAAAGGAAATCCAAGTTGCATTCACGAGGAGATGGACCATTCCAAGTTCTAGAAAAGATTAATGACAACACCTACAAGCTTGATTTACCAGGTGAGTATCATGTAAGTTCTACGTTTAATGTTTCTGATCTTTCTCCTTTTGATGTGAACGCAGATTCGAGGACGAATCCTTTTGAAGAAGGGGGGAATGATGAAGACCTTTCCGAAGACATGGATTCCAATGCGGAATTGGACAAGGAGCACGATAAGGAATTGCACATTTCAACCGGACCAATAACCAGAGCACGTGCCAAACGAATGGAGCAAGCTTTGCGGAACTTATGGATGCATATTCAAAAGGAGACCCGCAAGTCGAAGGAGATACAAGCTGAAGATGGGCTGAATATGCTCATTACAAGTGTTGGAACCCATCAACACACTTGGGGCACTAAATGAAGGTCACAGCGCCCAAGTCGACCAAGTCGACAGCGCCCAAGTCGACCAAGTCGACAGCGCCCAAGTCGACCAAGTCGCCAGCGCCCAAGTCGACCAAGTCGTCAGCGTCCAAGTCGAAGCCCATTTTTCTTGAAGACGAAGAGGCACGAAACCTGCACTTGGACGCCCAACAACCATTAAAGGCCTTAAATTTCTCTTATTCAATTTCCTATGCTAAGGACCTTTGGCTTTCCCCTTCATTCAGATTGCATGGCCATTATAAGCATAGTTTTGGTGACTTTGAGGGGGGTTAGTTTTTCTGAGGATTTTCCAGATTGTGAGAGAGTTTCTCCTTTTTGTTCTTATTGAACTTATGCTTCAAGGGTTGCAAGTCGATTACTTGTAGTTCTTAAGCTCCTTATAGTATTGGTTTCTAGCTCTTATAGCTACGGGGTCAATATTCATCTATCGAAATCTCTGTCTTGTCGATCCGGGTTCTCTTTCCATTGTATTGTTGCTGGGTTCCGTGACAAGGTTCGACGGGGTTCGCATCAGCACTTGAAACATCGCCGACTGATGTCTCGCTCGTGCGACTTGACTTCAGGTCTTGTAGTCGACGGTGGGACTCTCTGCGATGTTGTTCTTGACGGCGGCTTCGCCTGGGAGCTACTCCCCTTGTTGAAAGGCGCGGCCTTCACAAATGGGCGGGTAGTCGCTCTCCTCGCTTGCTGCTGTTCCACCTTGTGCGCCAATGCTCGCACATCGTTGAAACTCCAATATTGTTGTAGGTCGACAGCATCTGCGATTTGGGGCTTGAGTCCTCGAAGATACCTAGCAATGGTTTGCTCTGGGGCTTCTTGGACGTCACATTGCAGCAACAGTCTCTCAAACTCCCATGTATACTCCGATACACTAGAGACTTGTTGAAGCGACTGCAATTTGAGGTAGAGATCTCGTCGATGATGCTCCGGTAGAAATCTCTTCGTCATGGACCTCTTCATTTTTGACCATGTACGAATTTTGTCACGCCCTTCCCTACGGCGCTGCTGGTTGGTGTTCTCCCACCACAAACTCGCGTACTTCTTCAATTTCAAGGCAGCCAGTTTCACCTTTCGATCCTCGGGCACTTCCTCGTAATCAAAGATGCGCTCCACGGTGTGCATCCAATCGATGAATTCGTTGGGGTCCAAGTTTCCTTCGAACTCCGGAATCTGCACGTTCATCGTCGGGGCTCTTCTCTCCTGTCTCTGATATTGCGGCGAATATCCTCGTTGAGACTCCTCACGCCATGGGTTCTCCTCATGATCGCTCTCTTCGCGGTTACGAGAAGAGGATGCATGGTGCGTTCGCAATGACTGTAGTTGCTGCTGAAGATCAGCGACTTGTTGCTCAAGTCGAGCAACTTGTGCTTCGTCTAGAGACATACCGCGTTGGAATCTTTCGGCCATTGACAACCTAGGGCGCTCTGATACCAAGATGACACGGGAACGGCAAGGAATAGAGGATTCCTTAACCAAAAACAAGGGAAACGCCACAGAATGATGCGGAATGGGTGACGTTGGGTATGGACGAAAGATAATGTTTAATGGGTGCGGCTGGAAATGGGATAAATGGGTAGTTGATAGATAGGTTGAGATTCAACCTCCACGGATACAGACACACCACCGTGAAAGAAGAACTCGGATAACTCGTTTGACCGTGGATACAGATACACCACCACGAACAAGACGAGGGCGAGGCACAACACGGAGGATACAGATACACCACCACCGGTTGAAACACTCTACTCAATCCGCACTTGGAAATCCACCAAATGAAGAACGAGGTTTGAAGGAGAATCCACTCACTTCGGATAAAGACACTAAGTCTGATAAGGGTTTATAATTTGATTCAAAGCTGTCTTTTCAAATGAGTACAAGGTGCCCATTATATAGGGAACACCTGAAGAAGTACTTAAATGCATGGAAATGAACCTAGGCTAGGTGTATGCAAGGCCAGATTCATGAATGAGCCATAATTGGCTTATTGTAAATGCAACAAAGTAAATGCAAAGCATGAATGATAAATGCATGAATGAGGAATGCGAATCGATTCAGCTTCCTCGAGGCTCTTCATCTTCGAGACTCTTGGCTTGGGCGACTCTTCGTTGATCAATCGCTGTTGTCATCAAGTCGCACCTCCTTGCGTCGCGTCGACTTGCAACTCCTTTCGTTGCGATCGTAACTCAGTCGCAAGCGAGCAAAGTGACGCCTCTCTTGCTACGCGTCGACGGGAACAAGTTGTCGTCCTTCTTTGTATCAGTTCCCAACTTGTGCCACAACGTCTTGCAAAAGTAGCTTGGGCACTTGACGTCTCGATCTGATACGATTAACTTCGGCGCTACCTGCAACCTCAGGATTTCTCGAAAATACAGATCTGTGATATTGGTTGCATCGTCCGTTTTCTGACATCGAATGAAATGCACCATTTTCGAGAATCTATCGACCACAACCATGATCGAATCCTTTGTCCTTTGCGTTCTCGGCAACCCTAGCACAAAATCCATGCTTACATGCTCCCAAGGATGCTCTGGGACGGGCAGTGGAGTATAAAGGCCTTGTGGTTGGACTAGGCTCTTTGCCTGTTGGCAGATAGCACATCTCGAAGACCTTGCACCTGCTTTTCCATTCGAGGCCAATAGAAATTTTCTTGCAGCATTGACAGCGTCTTGTCAACTCAAATGTCCGGCTATTCCTCATCCATAAACTTCTCGAATGAGTAGCTCTCGAGTCGAACTCCTGGGAATGCATAACTTTGATTCTCGAAACAAGAATCCATTCACCTGATGGAATCGATCGGCGGCCTGATTGGTGCATTGGACGAATATCCTTCCAAAGTCTTCATCGTCCTTATACAGATCTTTTAGGTACTCAAATCCAATCAACTTTGTCTCCATTGCGGATAGTAGAGTCATCTTCCTCGAGAGAGCATCAGCGACTACATTCTTCACCCCTGGTTTGTGCTTCAAGACAAAGGTGAAAGCTTGTAGAAACTCGATCCACTTCGCATGTCGTCGACTGAGCTTGTGCTGACCGTTGATGTATTTGAGAGCTTCATGGTCGGTGTATAACACGAACTCTCGGGGTAGCAAGTAATGGCTCCACGCCTCGAGTACTCGAACGATGGCTAGGAACTCTTTGTCGTACATCGCGTTGTTGAGTTTGGCACCACTAAGTTTCTCGCTGAAATATGCAATGGGTCTCCCCTCCTGCAACAAGACTCCTCCAATCCCAACTCCTGATGCATCACATTCGACCTCAAACATCTTCGCGAAGTCAGGTAAGGCAAGCACGGGTGCTTCGCTTAGACGCTCCTTTAGTTGCTCGAAACTAGCTTGTGCGGCTAGAGTCCACTCGAACTTGTCTCCTTTCAAACATTCGGTGAGTGGGGCTGCTAATGAGCTGAAACCTCGAATGAACCTCCTATAGAATGACGCTAAGCCATGAAAGCTTCGAACTTCGTGGAAACTGTTTGGCGTCGGCCACTCCTTGATTGCTTTGTTCTTGCCTTCGTCGACCTTGATTCCTTCAGCAGATACTACAAAACCAAGAAATACCACACTCGACTGAAAGAACTCACACTTCTTAAGATTTCCATACAGCTTCTCGACGCGAAGTGTACGAAACACTGTGCGAAGGTGCTCATCATGTTCATCATGACTGCTGCTGTAGATAAGAATGTCGTCGAAGTGGACAACCACGAACTTCCCCATAAATGGTCGCAAAACATGGGTCATCAGTCGCATGAACGTGCTGGGTGCGTTGGACAAACCAAAAGGCATCATCGACCATTCATACAACCCATACATGGTCTTGAAGGCGTCTTCCACTCGTTGCCTTCCTTCATCCGAATCGGATGATATCCACTACGCAAATCGACTTTCGAAAACACCAGCGCTGCATGCAACTCATCTAACATGTCATCTAGTCGAGGAATCGGAAATCGATACTCCACCGTGATTTCGTTGATCGCTTGACTATCCATGCACATTCGCCAAGTACCATCCTCTTTCGGTACTAATTGATACGGGGACGGCAAGGGAATAGATGATTCCTAAACCGAAAACGAATGGGGACGCCACTGAAAAGGGTGCGGAATGGAGTGACGCTCGATATGGAAGGAAGGTGTGTGTGGGGTAGGCGGCTGAATGATGAAAAGGAAGGGTTGAGATCAACCTCCACGGATACAGATGCACCACCGTGAAAGAAAACTCGGGTAGACTCGCTTGGCCGTGGATACAGATACACCACCACGAACAAGACGAGGGCGAGGCACAACACGGAGGATACAGATACACCACCACCGGTTGATACACTCTACTCAATCCGCACTTGGAAATCCACCAAATGAAGAACGAGGTTTGAAGGAGAATCCACTCACTTCGGATAAAAGACACTAAGTCTGATAAGGGTTTATAATTTGATTCAAAAGCTGATGTCCAAATGAGTACAAGGTGCCCATTATATAGGGAACATCTGAAGAAGAACTTAAATGCACGAAATGAACCTAGGCTAGATGCATGCAAGGCAAGATTCATGGACGGGCCATAAATGGCTTATTGGAAATGCAACAAAGTAAATGCAAAGCATGAATGACAAATGCATGAATGAGGAATGCGAATTGATTCAGCTTCTTTGAGGCTCTTGGCTTGGCCGACTCTTCGTTGCTCAGTCGCTGGTGATGTCAAGTCGCACCTCCTTAAGTCGCACTCGTCAAGTCGCAAGTCGCACACGTCAAGTCGACGTCCTTCAGTCGCACTCGTCGACTCAGTCGCAAACGAGTAAAGTGACGCCTCTCTTGCTGCGCGTCGACGGGGATAAGTTGTCGTCCGTCTTTGTATCAGAAGTTCATAATTTTGCGCATGACCCTGATCATTATGATTACTTGAGACCGAAGTTCTCGAGGAGGAACTCGAGATTGGTCTTGAGGACAAGCAGCCTTTGCAGAAAGGAGTGTCCCTCATGGATGTCCTCGAAAGCATTCTCCTAGCTAGTTGCTTACGCTCACTCGAGTTAAGGGTCACAGACTTAGGCGAGGGGTTCATTCTCGCGTAGGCACTCCTTTTGTTTAAAGGAGTCTTTTTCACGAATAATGGCTTCTGATTCATCCTCCTCGACTGTTGTCTATCGACATCATGTGCGATATTACACAGGCCATCAAAACTCCACTAATGATGTAACTCGACCTCCTCAGCAATTTGGGACGGCAATCCCCTAATATATCGAGCGATCGTCTCCTCCAAGGGCTCATTGATATCACAATGTAGGATCAACTGCTCGAACTCTCGAGTATACTCAGAAAACTCGAGCATTGCTGATGTAGAGTGTTGAGTCTTAGAAATAAATCTTGTCGATACCGCCTGGGTAGGATCCGTTTCCTCATCTCGCTTCTCTTTTTATCCCACGAGCGAATCTTTTCCTTTCCTTCTCGACAACGCTGCTGGTTCAAGTTTTCCCACCATAAACTCGCATACTTGCGTAGTCAAGTGGCTGCAATCTTAACTTGTCTATCCTTCGGAATCTCCTCATACTCGAATACTCTCTCAATGGTATGCAACCAGTAGAGAAATTCTTCAGGATCTAATTCTCCGTCCAACTCGGGAAAGTCCACTTGCACGCTAACAGGATGTGTGGGTTGGCGTTCTCGAGTTTGCCTCCTGGGACTCGCTTCGTCCTGATGTAGTGTCTGAGTTTCATCACCGAGTAGTACACTGCAAGACAGACTTTCTCAGTAGAGGTATACCGTTGTTCTGTCTCTCAAAACAGGCGAGATAGATAATAAATCGCTCTTTCTATTCCCTCATGTTCTTGTGCCAACATAGATCCAATAGTGGACTGGGATGCAACCACATAAATGACGTATGGCGCATTTATGTTTGGTGGCGCTAGCATAGGGGGATTCGTCAGGTAATTCTGTAATTCTTGGTACGCTCGCTCATGTTACGACATCCAGGTTATCTGCCCTTTTTCCTTACCCTTCAAAATTGTTGAGAAGGTGCTAGTTTTAGATGACACGTTGACAATGAAGCGGCATATATAATTGACCATTCCGAGAAAGGCTTGAAGTTCCTTCTTTCTCTGAGGTGCTGGGAGATCCTGAATAGCGCGAGTCTTTAAAGGGTCTACTTCGATCCCTCGTTGGTGCATAAGGAATTTGAGGAACTGCCCCTTCTACACTCCGAAAGCGCATTTTAATGGATTGAGTTTGAGTTCATGCTTTCGCATGTTTTCGAATGCTTCGCTTAGATGGGTGCAATGATCTTGTCTTCTTTTGAATTTTTACCACCACATCATCAATGTATACCTCAACTGTCTTTCCTATCAAATGGCTGAAGATAAGGTTTATCGCCCTCTGGTACGTGGCTCCAGCATTCTTTAATCCGAAAGGCATGACAACCCATTCGAATATCCCGATAGGGTATCTGAACGCTGTTTTATGCACGTCTTCTTCATCGATGAAAATTTAGTTATATCCAGAGTACCCGTCATCCATAAAAGACATTAGCTCGTGGCCCGCTGATTTGTCTATAAGGTCATCAGCAACGGGCATGGGGTACTCATCTTTAGGTATTGCCTTATTAAGGTCGCGGAAGTCTAGACATACCCTGATCTTGCCGTTCTTTTTGGCAACAGGAACTATGCTAGAAATCAAATCCACATATTTAGCCATCCTTATATAGCTGGCTTTAAGTAACCTTTTGATTTCATCCTAGACCATTTGGGCCACTTCCTATGACATCCTCCTTGGAGTCTACTTCATAGGCCTAAAGTCATTGTACGTGGGGAGTCGATGTTCGATCAAGTCTCGATCAAGACCAGGCATCTCCTTATAATCCTACACGAAACAATCTTTGTAGGTATGGAGAACCTTACTTATGTCACGGGTTTTAGTTTCACTCATGAGTGAGCTAAGGTAGGTGACACGTGGTCAGTCAGCGGTCCCTAGGTTGATCTCCCTTAAAGGATCACACGGAACGACAAAATTATTAGAGACTTATTAATTGAGTGAATATTTAGCATGTCTTAGCATGCTATGGGTAACAAATTACATCGAGCTTTATTTATTCTAGATGTCCTATAATGAGGTAACCTCTCTAAGACATCTGAAATTGGATCGGGAGCTTCACTCTCCATTAGACGAAGATGGGTTGAGGGGTCTATCGGGCTCCAAGTCCGTCCCAGTAGAATGAGTGTCGTTGTCACTTTGTATTTCTGCTGCGTGTATATCTTTCTCCAACGGGGTTAGGTCTTCATTGACCTCGAGTGGTAGCTCGTCGCCCCATCCAGTTGGGACGATTGGGTTTTGAGGTGGCGCCAGAGGTGGTCCATCGTTGGAAATCAGAAAATTGTATCCCACTTCGCCTAGGGGACCAACGTTCGGATCTCCCATCGCATATCTTTGTTTCAATGTCATGTCTTTGACTTGCTAGATTGCCCCTGCGCAAACATAAGGCGTATTAGCATTTTCACTCGCTGTACCATGCTTTCCCCATAGTAGAAGCTCTTGATGGAGGGTAATGGTATGGCACCAGCCTTGTGGAGGCAGTCCCTCCCGAGCACTAAAAGAGGGTTTTACGTCATTGACAAAGAAAGCCGTCTTCTTTTCGTGCATTCCCACTCGAAGTATAGCGGAGACCACACATAGGCATGAGGAGGTAGTCCCATTAAATTCGCTGACCTTTACATCGGTCTCTCCAAGTCCGGCTATGACATCCCCTAGGCTTTTATAAGCTTCGGGGGTGGAGCAAATTAATGGTCGCTTCGCCACATTATTGATCGTCACCTGAATATGAAATGGGAACATATGTTTCTGAAATGACGTAGGAGGCTCTTTCAACCATCTGCTCGGAAAGTTTCATGGTAATTCTGTGACGACGTCAAAATTGAGAGGTAGCATCGGCCTACCGTTTGCCTGATGGTCGTCTCTCTTAGCGAACTCGGCTGATAGTATGAGGACGTTGCAACTAGTTCCATTCACCTCGGGTCGGGTCCGGGATTGAACAGGGTTATAGTCGCTCAGCGAGTTAGACGCGAGGTCACTTTCGCTTGACTCCTTAGTCTTTTAGGTGTTCGAGACCGCCATCTTGGTGAGTTTCTCCACAGCGCATCGCGCCCTCCTTTCTCTTTTTTTAGTGGTTTTCTCGATGAGTATTTGGGGTTGTGTTCCCGTTCTGATACGGGGACGGAAAGGAATAGATGATTCCAATACCAAAAACAAATGGGAACGTCACTGAAAAGGGTGCGGAATGGAGTGACGCTGGAATTGACGGAAGGTGTGTAGGGTAGGCGAATGGATGATGAAAAGGAAGGGTTGAGATCAACCTCCACGGATACAGATGCACCACCGTGAAAGAAGACTCGGGTAGACTCGTTTGGCCACGGATACAGATACACCACCACGAACAAGACGAGGGCGAGGCACAACACGGAGGATACAGATACACCACCACCGGTTGTTACACTCTACTCAATCCGCACTTGGAAATCCACCAAATGAAGAACGAGGTTTGAAGGAGAATCCACTCACTTCGGATAAAAGACACTAAGTCTGATAAGGGTTTATAATTTGATTCCAAAAAGCTGATGTCCAAATGAGTACAAGGTGCCCATTATATAGGGAACACCTGAAAAAGAACTTAAATGCACGAAATGAACCTAGGCTAGATGCATGCAAGGCAAGATTCATGGACGGGCCATAAATGGCTTATTGGTAATGCAACAAAGTAAATGCAAAGCATGAATGACAAATGCATGAATGAGGAATGCGAATTGATTCAGCTTCTTTGAGGCTCTTCATCTTCGAGACTCTTGGCTTGGCCGACTCTTCGTTGCTCAGTCGCTGATGATGTCAAGTCGCACCTCCTTGAGTCGCACTCGTCAAGTCGACGCCAAGTCGCAGGTCGCACTCGTCAAGTCGACGTCAAGTCGCAGGTCGCACTCGTCAAGTCGACGTCAAGTCGCAAGCGAGTAAAGTGACGCCTCTCTTGCTGCGCGTCGACGGGGATAAGTTGTCATCCGTCTTTGTATCATCCTCCCCTTGTTGAAAAGAGTTTGTCCTCAAACTCTCGTCGTCGTCATCCTCCACAAATGGCATGAGATCCTGGACGTTGAATGTGGCAGAAACTCCATAGTCACCAGGAAGCTCAATTTTGTAGGCGTTGTCGTTGATGCGCTCGACGATCTTGAATGGTCCTTCTGCGCGCGGCATTAGCTTGTTCTTCCTCTTGCCTGGGAATCGATCCTTGCGCAAATGAATCCAAACTAAGTCTCCTGGCTGAAATATCTTCACTCTTCTTCCGCGATTGGCTCTTTCCGTGTAACGTTGATTGGCCTTCTCGATCTGCGCTCGAGTCTTCTCATGGAGCAATCGCATCTCCTTAACGCGCTCCTCAGCATCTCAGCTAACTGACCTCATATCGCTCGCAGGCATTAGTTCAACAGCGACTAAAGGATTGAGTCCGTAGACTACCTGGAAGGGTGATGACTTCGTTGTCAAACTTGGGGCTCGATTGTATGCGAACTCAGCATGGGCAAGCTTGATGTCCCAATCCTTCTGGTTCTTCGAGACCAAGGTTCGAAGGATTGCAGCCATAGTGCGATTGACAACCTCCGTTTGTCCATCGGTTTGCGGATGATAAGCTGTGCTGAATACAAGCTTCGTTCCCAACTTGTGCCACAGTGTCTTCCAAAAGTAGCTTAGGAACTTCGTGTCGCGATCTAAAACGATCGACTTGGGTACTCCATGCAACCTTAGCACTTCTCGAAAGTACAAATCTGCTACGTTGGTCGCATCGTCCGTTTTCTGACATGGGATGAAGTGTGCCATCTTCGAAAATCGGTCGACCACTACCATGATCGAATCCTTTCTTCATTGCGTTCTTGGCAATCCTAGTACAAAATCCATACTCACATGTTCCCATGGTCGCCCTGGGACGGGCAATGGAGTGTAGAGACCCTGAGGTTGGACACGGCTCTTCGCTTGCTGGCAAGTCGCACATCTCGCGATTAGTCCTCGCACTTGCTTCTCCATTCGAGGCCAATAGAAATGCTCTTGTAGCATTGCCAGCGTCTTGTCAACTCCAAAATGTCCAGCGATTCCTCCTCCATGGACTGCTCGTATAAGTAGCTCTCGCGTCGAACTCCTTGGAATGCATAGCTTAGAGTCACGAAATAAGAATCCATTCACCTGGTGGAATCGATCGATGGCTTGCTGGGCGCATTGGACGAAGATCGCTCCAAAATCTTCATAGTCCTTGTACAACTCCTTCAAATACCCAAATCCAATCAGCTTTGTCTCCATCGCAGATAGTAAGATAATTTTCCTCGAGAGAACATCTGCGACTACATTCTTCGCGCCTGGTTTGTGCTTCAAGACAAAGTTGAACGCTTGTAGAAACTCTACCCACTTCGCATGTCGGCGACTAAGCTTGTGCTGACCATTGATGTACTTGAGAGCTTCATGATCGGTGTGCAACACAAACTCTCTGGGCAGCAAGTAATGACTCCAAGTCTCGAGTACTCGAACAATTGCTAAGAACTCCTTGTCATATGTCGAGTAGTTCAATTTGGCGCCATTAAGCTTCTCGCTAAAATAAGCGATGGGTCTTCCCTCCTGCAGCAAAACTCCTCCAATTCCTACTCCCGATGCATCACATTCCACTTCGAACATCTTCGCAAAGTCGGGTAAAGCTAGAACTGGGGCTGCGCTTAGACACTCCTTCAGTCGCTCGAAACTAGCTTGTGCGACTGGTGTCCACTCGAATTTGTCTCCCTTCAAACATTCGGTGAGTGGGGCTGCGATTGAGCTAAATCCTTGAATGAACCTCCGATAGAACGACGCCAAGCCATGGAAGCTGCGAACGTCATGGAAACTCCTTGGAGACGGCCACTCCTTGATCGCTTCAATCTTGCTCTCGTCCACCTTAATTCCTTCTGCTGAGACGACAAATCCAAGAAATATTACACTCGGTTGGAAGAACTCACATTTCTTGAGATTTCCATATAGCTTTTCCTCCCGAAGTGTGTTGAACACAGCTCGCAAATGATTGATATGCTCCTTATTGCTACGGCTGTAGACAAGAATATCGTCGAAGTAGACGACCACAAACTTCCTCATGAATGGTCGCAAGACATGGGTCATTAGTCGCATGAACGTGCTGGGCGCGTTTGACAATCCAAATGGCATCACCAACCACTCGTACAACCCGTACTTAGTCTTGAAGGCTGTCTTCCACTCGTCGCCTTCTTTCATCCGGATCTGGTGATAACCACTTCGCAAATCCACTTTGGGAAACACCTGCGCTCCATGCAATTCATCCAACATATCATCCAGTCGAGGGATAGGAAAGCGATACTTTACCGTGATTTTGTTGATCGCTCGACTGTCCATGCACATTCTCCATGTGCCATCCTTCTTCGGCACCAATATGACTGGAACCGAACATGGGCTCAAACTCTCTCGAACTGATCCCTTGTTGACAAGTTCGACGACTTGCCTCTGCAACTCCTTTGCCTCCTCTGGGTTGCATCGATAGGCTGGTCTATTTGGTAGCGACGCCCCTGGAACCAAGTCGATTTGATGTTGGATGCTCTGCATCGGTGGTAATTCGACTGGTAGCTCCTCTGGAAATACGTCCTTGAACTCCTCAAGAATGGAAACGGCCTGAGGATGGATCGTCGCTTGACCTGGGGCGGATTCAACAAGAACCACAAAATAAGCCTTCTCACCTTCTTGAATCGCTCGAACTAGTTGAACTCCCTTGAGAGGCTGGTCGCTAAGTCGATCCTGGGTCGCGATTGCAGGCTGACTAGTGAGGGGCATCAAAGTGACCTTCTTCTCTCCGATGTGGATGGAATACGTATTGCGATACCCGTCGTGTTGCGCGCGTCGATCAAACTGCCACGGTCTCCCCAATAGTAGGTGGCATGCATCCATGGGAATGACGTCGCAAGCGACTTCATCCTGGTAGCTCTCTATTCGACTGCGGGAAGTCGATGCATGGTGTGTCCGTAACGACTGTAGTTGCTGTTGAAGATCGGCTTTCTGCTCCTCAAGCCGAGCAACTTGTGCTTCGTCTAGAGTCATACCGCGTTGAAATCTTCCAGCCATTGACAACCTAGCGCTCTGATACCAAGATGATACGGGGACGGCAAGGAATAGATGATTCCTAAACCGAAAAAACGAATGGGGACGTCACTGAAAAGGGTGCGGAATGGAGTGACGCTCGGTATGGACGGAAAGTGTGTGGGGTAGGCGGCTGAATGATGAAAAGGAAGGGTTGAGATCAACCTCCACGGATACAGATGCACCACCGTGAAAGAAGACTCGGGTAGACTCGTTTGACCGTGGATACAGATACACCACCACGAACAAGACGAGGGCGAGGCACAACACGGAGGATACAGATACACCACCACCGGTTGGTACACTCTACTCAATCCGCACTTGGAAATCCACCAAATGAAGAACGAGGTTTGAAGGAGAATCCACTCACTTCGGATAAAAGACACTAAGTCTGATAAGGGTTTATAATTTGATTCAAAAGCTGTTTTTCAAATTAGTACAAGGTGCCCATTATATAGGGAACACCTGAAGAAGAACTTAAATGCACGAAATGAACCTAGGCTAGATGCATGCAAGGCAAGATTCATGGACGGGCCATAAATGGCTTATTGGAAATGCAACAAAGTAAATGCAAAGCATAAATGACAAATGCATGAATGAGGAATGCGAATTGATTCAGCTTCTTTGCGGCTCTTCATCTTCGAGACTTTTGGCTTGGCCGACTCTTCGTTGCTCAGTCGCTGATGATGTCAAGTCGCACCTCCTTGAGTCGCACTCGTCAAGTCGACGCCAAGTCGCAAGTCGCACTCGTCAAGTCGACGCCAAGTCGCAAGCGAGTAAAGTGACGCCTCTCTTGCTGCGCGTTGACTGGGCTAAGTTATCGTCCGTCTTTGTATCAATATTTGATGGGATGGTCTTATTTCTAGATGTGCTATCTGCAACAGGCGAAGAGCCTCGTCCAGCCAAAAAGCCTTTACACTCCACTGCCTGTCCCAGATGATACAAAGACAGTCGACAACTCACCCATGCCCCTTCCATCACGCTCCCGAAGTGGACTCATATTGCTCATCAGCGATTAACTGAGCGACGGAGGATTGAGCGACAACTTCAAGCGACAAGACCTAGGTGACGATCATTCAGGCGACATTCATTCTAGGTGATGACTTAATGATTCGAAGCTGAAGAGTCATGAAGCCGAAGAGTCTCGGTGATACAAAGACGGACAACAACTTATCCCCGTCGACGCGCAGCAAGAGAGGCGTTACTTTGCTCGCTTCCGACTGAGCTACGACTGTAACGCAAGAGGTTCAAGTCGACGCGACGCTAGGAGGCACAAGTCGACGCGACTCAAGGATGTGCGATACGACGAGCGCGACTGGGCAATGAAAAGTCGGCCAAACCAAGAGTCTCGAAGATGAAGAGCCTCGAGGAAGCTGAATCGATTCGCATTCCTCATTCATGCATTTATCATTCATGCTTTGCATTTACTTTGTTGCATTTACAATAAGCCAATTATGGCTCATTCATGAATCTGGCCTTGCATACATCTAGCCTAGGTTCATTTCCATGCATTTAAGTACTTCTTCAGGTGTTCCCTATATAATGGGCACCTTGTACTCATTTGAAAGACAGCTTTAAAAAAAAACAAAATTATTAAACCCTTATCAGACTTTTTGTCTTTTATCCGAAGTGAGTGGATTCTCCTTCAACCTCGTTCTTCATTTGGTGGATTTCCAAGTGCGGATTGAGTAGAGTGTTTCAACCGGTGGTGGTGTATCTGTATCCTCCGTGTTGTGCCTCGCCCTCGTCTTGTTCGTGGTGGTGTATCTGTATCCACGGTCAAACGAGTTATCCGAGTTCTTCTTTCACGGTGGTGTATCTGTATCCGTGGAGGTTGAATCTCAACCTATCTATCAACTACCCATTTATCCCATTTCCAGCCGCACCCATTAAACATTATCTTTCGTCCATACCCAACGTCACCCATTCCGCATCATTCTGTGGCGTTTCCCTTGTTTTTGGTTAAGGAATCCTCTATTCCTTGCCGTTCCCGTGTCATCTTGGTATCAGAGCGCCCTAGGTTGTCAATGGCCGAAAGATTCCAACGCGGTATGTCTCTAGACGAAGCACAAGTTGCTCGACTTGAGCAACAAGTCGCTGATCTTCAGCAGCAACTACAGTCATTGCGAACGCACCATGCATCCTCTTCTCGTAACCGCGAAGAGAGCGATCATGAGGAGAACCCATGGCGTGAGGAGTCTCAACGAGGATATTCGCCGCAATATCAGAGACAGGAGAGAAGAGCCCCGACGATGAACGTGCAGATTCCGGAGTTCGAAGGAAACTTGGACCCCAACGAATTCATCGATTGGATGCACACCGTGGAGCGCATCTTTGATTACGAGGAAGTGCCCGAGGATCGAAAGGTGAAACTGGCTGCCTTGAAATTGAAGAAGTACGCGAGTTTGTGGTGGGAGAACACCAACCAGCAGCGCCGTAGGGAAGGGCGTGACAAAATTCGTACATGGTCAAAAATGAAGAGGTCCATGACGAAGAGATTTCTACCGGAGCATCATCGACGAGATCTCTACCTCAAATTGCAGTCGCTTCAACAAGTCTCTAGTGTATCGGAGTATACATGGGAGTTTGAGAGACTGTTGCTGCAATGTGACGTCCAAGAAGCCCCAGAGCAAACCATTGCTAGGTATCTTCGAGGACTCAAGCCCCAAATCGCAGATGCTGTCGACCTACAACAATATTGGAGTTTCAACGATGTGCGAGCATTGGCGCACAAGGTGGAACAGCAGCAAGCGAGGAGAGCGACTACCCGCCCATTTGTGAAGGCCGCGCCTTTCAACAAGGGGAGTAGCTCCCAGGCGAAGCCGCCGTCAAGAACAACATCGCAGAGAGTCCCACCGTCGACTACAAGACCTGAAGTCAAGTCGCACGAGCGAGACATCAGTCGGCGATGTTTCAAGTGCCAAGGAGTTGGGCACATGGCTTCTGAGTGTCCAACGAGGAGGAACGTTGTCATCAGAGAATTATCTGATGAAGAAGAGGAGTTCGAGGAGAACGCCGACCCTGTTTGGGATACCGAAGAGATAGAAGAGTATCCGGACGAAGGAGAGCTGTTAGTCGTCCGAAAGGCTTTAAGTGTGACACCTGCGAAGGAGGAAAGTCAAAGGGAGAGCATCTTCCATACTAGGTGCACAGTCGCAGGAAAGGTATGTTTGGTGATTGTGGATAATGGTAGCTGCACCAACGCCGTGTCAAGGACGATGGTTGAAAAGCTGAAGTTGCCCATCGAAGCGCATCCACATCCCTACCGTCTACAATGGCTCAACAAGGAGAGTGACGTTCGAGTCACACAGCGAGCGCGAGTTCCATTTTCCATTGGGAAGAGCTACAAGGATGAAGTCGCTTGCGACGTCATTCCCATGGATGCGTGCCACCTACTATTGGGGAGACCGTGGCAGTTTGATTGACGCGCACAACACGACGGGTATCGCAATACCTATTCCATCCACATCGGAGAAAAGAAGGTTACTTTGATGCCCCTCACTAGTCAGCCTACAATCGCGACCCAGGATCGACTCAGCGACCAGCCTCTCAAGGGAGTTCAACTAAGTCGAGCGATTCAAGACGGTGAGAAGGCTTATTTTGTGATTCTTGTCGAATCCATCCCAGGTCAAGCGACGAGCCATCCTCAAGCCGCTTCCATTCTTGAGGAGTTCAAGGACGTATTCCCAGAGGAGCTACCAGTCGACTTACCACCGATGCGGAGCATCCAGCATCAAATCGACTTGGTTCCAGGAGCGTCGCTACCAAATCGACCAGCCTATCGATGCAATCCAGAGGAGGCAAAGGAGTTGCAGAGGCAAGTCGACGAGCTTGTCGACAAGGGATCAGTTCGAGAGAGTTTGAGCCCATGTTCGGTTCCAGCCATATTGGTGCCGAAGAAGGATGGCACATGGAGAATGTGCATGGACAGTCGAGCGATCAACAAAATTACAGTAAAGTATCGCTTTCCTATCCCTCGACTGGATGATATGTTGGATGAGTTGCATGGAGCGCAGGTGTTTTCCAAAGTGGATTTGCGCAGTGGTTATCACCAGATCCGGATGAAAGAAGGCGACGAGTGGAAGACAGCCTTCAAGACTAAGTACGGGTTGTACGAGTGGTTGGTGATGCCATTTGGGTTGTCCAACGCGCCCAGCACGTTCATGCGACTAATGACCCATGTCATGCGACCATTCATGGGGAAGTTTGTGGTCGTCTACTTCGACGATATTCTTGTCTACAGCCGGAGCAATGAGGAGCATATCAATCATTTGCAAGCTGTATTCAACACACTTCGGGAGGAAAAACTATATGGAAATCTCAAGAAATGTGAGTTCTTCCAACCGAGTGTAATATTTCTTGGATTTGTCGTCTCAGCAGAAGGAATAAAGGTGGACGAGAGCAAGATTGAAGCGATCAAGGAGTGGCCGACTCCAAGGAATTTCCGCGACATTCGCAGCTTCCATGGCTTAGCGTCGTTCTATCGGAGGTTCATTCAAGGATTTAGCTCAATCGCAGCCCCACTCACCGAATGCTTAAAGGGAGACAAATTCGAGTGGACACCAGTCGCACAAGCTAGTTTCGAGCGACTGAAGGAGTGTCTAAGCGCAGCCCCAGTTCTAGCCTTACCCGACTTTGCGAAGATGTTCGAAGTGGAATGTGATGCATCGGGAGTAGGAATTGGAGGAGTTTTGCTGCAGGAGGGAAGACCCATCGCTTATTTCAGCGAGAAGCTCAATGGCGCCAAATTGAACTACTCGACTTATGACAAGGAGTTCTTGGCAATTGTTCGAGTACTCGAGACTTGGAGTCATTACTTGCTGCCCCGGGAGTTTGTGTTGCACACCGACCATGAAGCTCTCAAGTACATCAATGGTCAGCACAAGCTTAGTCGCCGACATGCGAAGTGGGTAGAGTTTCTGCAAGCTTTCAACTTTGTCTTGAAGCACAAACCAGGCGCGAAGAACGTAGTCGCAGGTGTTCTATCGAGGAAAATGATGTTACTATCTGCGATGGAGACAAAGCTGATTGGTTTTGAGTATCTGAAGGAGTTGTACAAGGACGATGAAGATTTTGGAGCGATCTTCGTCCAATGCGCCCAGCAAGCCATCGATCGATTCCATCAGGTGAATGGGTTCTTATTTCGCGACTCTAAGCTATGCATTCCAAGGAGTTCGACGCGAGAGCTACTCATACGAGAAATCCATGGAGGAGGGATCGCTGGACATTTTGGAGTCGACAAGACGCTGGCAATGCTACAAGAGCATTTCTATTGGCCTCGACTGGAGAAGCAAGTGCGAGGACTAATCGCGAGATGTGCGACTTGCCAGCAAGCGAAGAGCCGTGTCCAACCTCAGGGTCTCTACACTCCATTGCCCGTCCCAGAGCGACCATGGGAACATGTGAGTATGGATTTTGTGCTAGGACTGCCGAGAACGCAACGAAGAAAGGATTCGATCATGGTAGTGGTCGACCGATTTTCGAAGATGGCACACTTCATCCCATGTCAGAAAACGGACGATGCGACCAACGTAGCAGATTTGTACTTTCGAGAAGTGCTAAGGTTGCATGGAGTACCCAAGTCGATCGTTTCAGATCGCGACACGAAGTTCCTGAGCTACTTCTGGAAGACACTGTGGCACAAGTTGGGAACGAAGCTCGTATTCAGCACAGCTTATCATCCGCAAACCGATGGACAAACGGAGGTTGTCAATCGCACTATGGCTGCAATCCTTCGAACCTTGGTCTCGAAGAACCAGAAGGATTGGGACATCAAGCTTGCCCATGCTGAATTCGCATACAATCGAGCCCCAAGCTCGACAACGAAGTCATCACCCTTTCAGGTAGTCTACGGACTCAATCCTTTAGTCCCTGTTGAACTAATGCCTGCGAGCGACTTGAGATCAGTTAGCAGAGATGCTGAAGAGCGCGCCAAGGAGATGCGATTGCTCCATGAGAAGACTCGAGCACAGATCGAGAAGGCCAATCAACGTTACGCAGAAAGAGCCAATCGCGGAAGAAGAGTGAAGATCTTTCAACCAGGCGACTTAGTTTGGATTCATTTGCGCAAGGAGCGATTCCCAGACAAGAGGAAGAACAAGCTCATGCCGCGCGCTGAAGGACCATTCAAGATCATCGAGCGCATCAACGACAACGCCTACAAAATTGATCTTCCAGGTGACTATGGCGTTTCTGCCACATTCAACGTCCAGGATCTCATGCCGTTTGTGGAGGATGACGACGACGAGAGTTTGAGGACAAACTCTTTTCAACAAGGGGAGGATGATACAAAGACGGACAACAACTTATCCCCGTCGACGCGCAGCAAGAGAGGCGTTACTTTGCTCGCTTGCGACTGAGCTACGACTGTAACGCAAGAGGTTCAAGTCGACGCGACGCTAGGAGGCACAAGTCGACGCGACTCAAGGATGTGCGATACGACGAGCGCGACTGGGCAATGAAAAGTCGGCCAAACCAAGAGTCTCGAAGATGAAGAGCCTCGAGGAAGCTGAATCGATTCGCATTCCTCATTCATGCATTTATCATTCATGCTTTGCATTTACTTTGTTGCATTTACAATAAGCCAATTATGGCTCATTCATGAATCTGGCCTTGCATACATCTAGCCTAGGTTCATTTCCATGCATTTAAGTACTTCTTCAGGTGTTCCCTATATAATGGGCACCTTGTACTCATTTGAAAGACAGCTTTAAAAAAAAACAAAATTATTAAACCCTTATCAGACTTTTTGTCTTTTATCCGAAGTGAGTGGATTCTCCTTCAACCTCGTTCTTCATTTGGTGGATTTCCAAGTGCGGATTGAGTAGAGTGTTTCAACCGGTGGTGGTGTATCTGTATCCTCCGTGTTGTGCCTCGCCCTCGTCTTGTTCGTGGTGGTGTATCTGTATCCACGGTCAAACGAGTTATCCGAGTTCTTCTTTCACGGTG
Organism: Melastoma candidum; assembly: GCA_023653495.1. NCBI lineage: Eukaryota > Viridiplantae > Streptophyta > Magnoliopsida > Myrtales > Melastomataceae > Melastoma > Melastoma candidum. The sequence continues at coordinate 24,405,451 of CM042886.1, forward strand.
GTGTATCTGTATCCGTGGAGGTTGAATCTCAACCTATCTATCAACTACCCATTTATCCCATTTCCAGCCGCACCCATTAAACATTATCTTTCGTCCATACCCAACGTCACCCATTCCGCATCATTCTGTGGCGTTTCCCTTGTTTTTGGTTAAGGAATCCTCTATTCCTTGCCGTTCCCGTGTCACTCGGAGAAGCTGAACCAATTTCCCTTTCCTCTATTCATACATCTACTCAATCATGCACCTGCATTTAAGTTTGTTGCATTCACAATAAGCCATTTATGGTGCATCCATGAATCTGGCCGTGCATGCATCTAGTCTAGGTTCATCATCTTGCATCTAAGTTCTTGTTTAGGTGATCCCTATATAATGGGTGGCCTTGTAAGCTTTCAAATAACTTTGATCAGATTTTAAACCCATTTATATAGTGAGTGGATTCTCCTTCAACCTCGTTCTTCATTTGGTGGATTCCAAGTGCGAATTAAGTTGAGTGTATCCACCGGTGGTGGTGGTAACTGTATCCTCCCGTTGTGCCTCGCCCTCGTCTTGTTCGTAGTGGTGTATCTGTATCCACGGCCAAACGAGTTTAACGAGTTCGTCTATCACGGTGGTGAATCTGTATCCATGGTGGTTGTTCTCAACCTACTTTCATCTATCCCAGTTCAATTCCATTTCCAGCCGAACCCTAAACACATCCTTCCGTCCATACCCCACGTCACTCCATTACGCACCTTTAGTAACGTTCCCCTTCGTTTTAGGTATAAAAATCATCTATTCCTTGCCGTCTCCGTCTCATCTTGGTATTAGAGCCCACGGTTGTCAATGGCCGAAAGATTCCAACGTGGTATGTCTCTAGATGAAGCACACGTTGCTCGGCTTGAGCAGCAGATCGCCGATCTTCAGCAGCAACTACAGTCGCAATAGACACATCATGCATCGAATTCCCACAGTCAACTAGACAGCGATGATGAAGAGAACCCCTGGCGTGAGGAGTCTCAACGAGGATCTTCACCGGTGTATCGAAGGCAGGAAAGAAGAGCGCCGACGATGAGTGTTCAGATTCCGGAGTTCGAAGGAAACTTGGACCCCGAGGAGTTCATTGACTGGAAGTATACGGTAGAGCGCATCTTCGACTATGAAGAGGTGCCTGAGGAGAAAAAGGTTAAGATGGCTGCGTTAAAGATGACGAAATATGCCTGCCTTTGGTGGGAGAACACCAACCAGCAACGCCAATCCGAACATGGTCGAAAATGAAGAGGGCTATGACTAAGAGGTTTCTGCCGGAGCATTATCGATAAGATCTCTACCTCAAGTTGCAGTCGCTTCAGCAAGTTTCAAGTGTATCGGAGTACACGAGGGAGTTCGAGAGATTATTGCTGCAGTGCGATGTCCAAGAAACCCAAGAGCAAACCATTGCTAGGTATCTTCGAGGACTTAAGGCTCATATTGCAGATGCGGTCGAACTACAACATTATTGGACTTTCAACGATGTTCGGGCATTAGCGCACAAGGTTGAGCAGCAACAAACAAGAAGATCGAATACCCGCTCATTTGTGAAGGCTTCGCCTTTCAACAAGGGGAGTAGCTCCTAGGCAAAGCCACCATTGACGACATCGAGAAAAACTCCATCATCGACTACCAAACCAGAAGTTAAGTCGAACGAGCGAGATAATGCTAGACGATGTTTCAAGTGCCAAGGAGTAGGACCCATGGCTTCTGAATGTCTGTCGAGAAGAAACGTTGTCATTAGAGAGCTGTCCGATGGAGAAGAAGAGTTCGATGAGAACGTTGATCCTGTTTGGGATGTAGAGGAGATTGAGGAGTACCCGGACGAAGGAGAGTTGTTGGTCGTCCGAAAAGCCTTAAGCATGACACCGGCGAGAGAGGAGTATCAAAGGGAAAGCATTTTCCACCCTAGGTGCACAGTAGGAGGAAAAGTTTGTTTGGTGATTGTGGATAGCGAAAGCTTCACCAACGCCGTGTCGAGGACGATGGTGGAGAAGCTTAAGTTGCCTATTGAAGCTCATCCTCATCCCTATCGTCTACAATGGCTCAACAAGGATAGTGATGTTCAGAGAGTACGAGTTCCATTTTCTATTGGGAAAAGCTATAAGGATGAAGTCGTTTGCGACGTTATTCCGATGGACGCATGCTACTTACTCCTAGGAAGGCCGTGGCAGTTTGATCGACGCGCGCAACATGACGGGTATCGCAATACCTATTCCATCAACATCGACGAGAAGAAGGTCACCTTGATGCCCCGACCACTCAGCCCATAATAGTGCCACAGAATCGATCTACTGATCAGCCTCTCAAAGGAGTTCAATTGGTTCACGCGATCCATGAAGGAGCGTCTCTACCCAATCGACTAGCTTATCGATGCCATCCAGAAGCTAAGGAGTTGCAGAGGCAGGTTGATGAGTTAGTCAAGAAGGGCTTGGTTCCAGAGAGTTTGGGTCCATGTTCAGTCCCAGCCATATTGGTGGCGAAGAAGGATGGTACTTGGCGAATGTGTATGGATAGTCGAGCTTTCAACAAAATAATGGTGAAGTATCGATTTCCGATTCCACCACTAGATGACATGTTATATGAGTTGCATGGAGCGCAGGTGTTTTCAAAGGTAGATTTGCGAAGTGGTTATCACCAGATTCGAATGAAAGAAGGCGACGAGTGGAAGACAACCTTCAAGACTAAGTATGGGTTGTACGAATGGTTGGTGATGCTCTTTGGTTTGTCAAACGCGCCCAGCACATTCATGCTACTGATGACCCATGTCTTGCGACCTTTCATGGGGAAGTTTGTGGTCATCTACTTCGACGAGTTCCTCATCTACAGTCGAAACAATGAGGAGTAAGTCGACCATTTGAGAGTTGTGTTTCGCACACTTTAGGAGGAGAAGCTGATTGGATTTGAGTACCTGAAGGATCTGTATAAGGACGATGAAGACTTTGGTGGGATTTTCGTCTAATGCACCAATTAGGCCGTCGATCGATTCCATCAGGTGAATGGATTCTTATTTCGAGATTTTAAGTTATGTATTCCCAGGAGTTCGACTCGAGAGCTGCTTATTCGAGAAGTTCATGGAGGAGGAATAGCCGGACATTTTTGGAATCGACAAAATATTGTCGATACTACAGGAGCATTTTTATTGGCCGCAAATGAAGAAGCAGGTTAGATATCTTGTTTTGAGATGTGCAGCATGCCAACGAGCGAAGTACCGAGTCCAACCCCAAGGATTGTATACTCCACTTCCAGTCCTTAAGCGACCATGAGGACATGTAAGTATGGATTTTGTGCTAGGATTTCCGAGAACGCAGTGGAGGAAGGATTCGATCATGGTGGTGGTCAATAGATTCTCGAAGATGGCACACTTTATCCCATGCCAGAAGGCAGAGGGTGCAACCAACGTAGCAGATTTATATTTTCGAGAAGCGCTGAGGTTGCAAGGAGTGCCAAAGTCGATCGTATCAGATGGCAATGTCAAGTTCCTAAGCTACTTTTGGAAGACGTTGTGGCACAAGTTGGGAACTAAGCTCGTCTTCACCACGGCGTGCCACCCGCAAACTAACGGACAGACAGAGGTTGTTAATCGAACTATGGCTGCCATTCTTCGAACCTTAATCTCGAAGAACCAGAAGGATTGGGATGTGAAGCTTGCTCATGCTGAGTTCGCCGACAATATAGCCTCGAGTTCAACAACCAAGTGTTCACCCTTCGAGGTATTCTATGGCCTCAATCCTATAATACCTGTCGATCTAATGCCTTTGCCAAGTGTGAAGACAGTTGGCCGAGGTGCCGAAGAACGTGCGAAGGAGATGCGAATGCTCCATGAGAAGATTCGAGTCCAGATCATGAAGGCCAACAAACGGTATGAAGAGATGGCCAATCGAGGACGTAGGGAGAAGATTTTTCAGCCAAGAGATTTGGTGTTGATTCATCTGCGGAAGGAGCGTTTCCATGGAAAAAGGAAGAACAAGTTGATGCCGTGAGCGGAAGGACCTTTCAGGATCGTCGAACGCGTCAACAATAATGCCTACAAGGTTGATATGCCCGGAGACTATAGAGTTTCTGCCACTTTCAATGTCCAGAATCTCATTCCGTTTGTGGAGGATGACGACGATGTGAGTTTGAGGACAAACTCTTTTCAACAAGGGGAGGATGATACAAAGACGGTCGACAACTCACCCAAGCCCCTTCCATCGCCCCCCCGAAGTGGACTCACTTTGCTCATCAACGATTGACTGAGCGACGGAGGATTGAGCGACAACTTCAAGCGACAAGACCCAGTCGACGATCGTTCAGGCGACATTTATTCTAGGCGACGACTTAAAGATTCAAAGCTGAAGGCTCACGAAGCCGAAGAGTCTCGGAGAAGCTGAACCAATTTCCCTTTCCTCTATTCATACATCTACTCAATCATGCACCTGCATTTAAGTTTGTTAAATTAGCAGTAACCATTTATGATGCATCCATGAATCTGGCCGTGCATGCATCTAGTCTAGGTTCATCATCTTGCATTTAAGTTCTTGTTTAGGTGATTCCAAATAATGGGTGGCCTTGTTAGCTTTCAAATAACTTTGATCAGATTATAAACCCCTTTGTTAGACTTGTGTGTTTCTATCCGAAGTGAGTGGATTCTCCTTCAACCTCGTTCTTCATTTGGTGGATTCCAAGTGCGGATTAAGTTGAGCGTATAAACCGGTGGTGGTGGTAACTGTATCCTCCGCATTGTGCCTCGCCCTCGTCTTGTTCGTGGTGGTGTATCTGTATCCACGGCCAAACGAGTTTATCGAGTTCTTCTATTACGGTGGTGAATCTGTATCCGTGGTGGTTGTTCTCAACCTACTTTCATCTATCCCAGTTCAATTCCATTTCCAGCCGCACCCTAAATACATCCTTCCGTCCATACCCCACGTCACTCCATTACGCACCTTTAGTGACGTTCCCCTTCGCTTTTGGTGTAGGAATCATCTATTCCTTGCCGTCTCCGTATTACCAGAGCGACCATGGGAGCATGTAAATATGGATTTTGTGTTAGGATTTCCAAGAACGCAGTGGAGGAAAGATTCGATCATGGTTCTGGTCGATAGATTCTAGAAGATGGCGCATTTCATTCCATGCCAAAAGACGGACGATGTAACCAACGTCGCAGATCTGTATTTTCGAGAAGTCATGACGTTGCATGGTGTGCCCAAGTCGATTGTATCGGATCGAGATGTCAAGTTCCTTAGTTACTTTTGGAAGACATTGTGGCACAAGTTGGGAACGAAGCTCGCCTTCAGTACAGCTTATCACACGCAGACCGATGGATAGGAGGTTGTTAATCGTACAGCTTATCCTTCGAACCTTGGTCTCGAAGAACCAGAAGGATTAGAACATCAAGCTTGGTCATGCAGAGTTTGCATACAACAGAGCACCAAGTTCGACAACGAAGTCATCGCCCTTCGAGGTAGTTTATGGACTCACTCCTTTAGTCCCTGTCGAATTAATGCCTACGAGTGATGCGTGATCAGTTAGCCGGGATGCTGAAGAGCACACGCAAAGGAGATGAGAATGCTTCATGAGAAGATTCGAGTCTAGATTGAGAAGACCAACAAACGCTATGAAGAGAGGGCAATCGAGGACGTAGGGAGAAGATTTTTCAGCCAGGAGATTTAGTGTGGGTTCATCTGAGGAATGAACGATTCCTCGCAAAGAGAAAAAACAAGCTGATGCCTTGAGCGGAAAGCCCTTTCAAGATCGTCGAATGCATCAACAATAATGCCTAAAGGTCGATCTGCCCGGAGACTACAGAGTTTCTACCACTTTCAAGATCCAAGATCTCATTCCATTTGTTGAAGATGACGACGATGTGAGTTTGAGGACAGACTCTTTTCAACAAGGGGAGAATGATACAAGGACCATCGACGCACCATCGACTAGGGCTATCAGCTTTCTCATTATTGACTAACTGTCGAAGCAAGGATCCGTCGAAGTAAGGAGCCATCGAAACAAGTCTGGTCGAAGCAGCTGCAACAATGCATTGATGACATGAATTAAAGGCGCATTGACTGTCTAGCCACCCACGCCTCCACTATCTTGCATTCATGTTTATTGCATTTCCAATAAGTCATTTTTAGTTCGTCCATGATTCTGGCCATGCATGCATCTTAACTAGGATCATTATCTTGGATTTATGTTCTTATTCTGGTGATCCCTATAAAATGGGCGCCCTTGTAAGCATTTGATAGAATTTTTGAAAATCAGATTATAAACCCAGAATTAGACTTGTGTCTTTCTATCCAAAGTGAGTGGATTCTTCTTCCACCTCGTTCTTCATTTAGTGGATTCCAACTGTAGATTAAGTTGAGCATATCGACCGGGGGTGGTGTATCTGTATTCTCCGTGTTATGCCTCGCCTTGCCAATAAGGAGAAACGAAAAGAAGAATTTCGACCACCCCAGGAAGCTGGAAGGGGCCGAAAATGCTTCAAATGCCATGGTTATGGACATGTCGCGGCTGAATGTCTAACAAGCACGATAATCACTATCAAAGAGCTGTTCGACGATGATGATAATGACGGAACTCGAGAGGATGGACCCATATGGAACGCTGAAGAAGAATATGAGGAGGAGCCAGATGAGGGAGAACTGCTCGTGGCAATTCTTTATGACCTAGACACAACCCTTATATGAGAACTTCAAATATTTTCAAAGACTTTGTGTCTTCAACCCTCGTACCTAATTTGGTAGATTCCTAGTGTAGTCTGAGTAGAGTATGTGATGCGAACTACAACTAGATCGAAGAAGTTACAATCAAGGAAGGAGTTGTGGCCTATAATCCGTTGGAGTGGATTGGACCAAGTAATGCCTTTCATTCACGGTCGTGCCATTGCTGTATCCGGGTTCGAAATTGTTCTATCCAGACCTTGTTCGGGTTTGTTCTTAATTTGTTTAGGTTCATGTTTACTGTGCCGGGTGTTTCCGCATCATTTGGTGTCAGAGCGAGAAGTTATGGCGGGAAGAGTTCCATGCGGCCTTTCTCTTGAAGAAGCACGCACTATTCATATGGAGCATGGAGTAGCAGATCTAAGGCGCCAACTTTGACAACTTCTCTGCGAACGTGGCGTGGTACGTCGGAAGGTCATTCACATTCGTCTTCTGTTCAAGCGGAGGAGGACAACCCATTCGTGGAGATGTCCAGCGAAGAGGAAGCTCAACAGGGGGTCCGTCGACGACATCAACCTACTCGTTTTTTTGGAATAAGAATTAATATTCCGGAGTTTGAAAGGAGGAAAGATCCAGAAGAATTTCTTGATTTTCTCCACACAATTGAGAGGGTGTTCGAGTATGAAGACATCTCTGAGGACAGACGTGTTAGGATGGCAGCGCTCTGTCTCCGCAGGTACGCGAGTCAGGGTGACACGGGAACGGCAAGGAATAGAGGATTCCTTAACCAAAAACAAGGGAAACGCCACAGAATGATGCGGAATGGGTGACGTTGGGTATGGACGAAAGATAATGTTTAATGGGTGCGGCTGGAAATGGGATAAATGGGTAGTTGATAGATAGGTTGAGATTCAACCTCCACGGATACAGATACACCACCGTGAAAGAAGAACTCGGATAACTCGTTTGACCGTGGATACAGATACACCACCACGAACAAGACGAGGGCGAGGCACAACACGGAGGATACAGATACACCACCACCGGTTGAAACACTCTACTCAATCCGCACTTGGAAATCCACCAAATGAAGAACGAGGTTGAAGGAGAATCCACTCACTTCGGATAAAAGACAAAAAGTCTGATAAGGGTTTAATAATTTTGTTTTTTTTCCTTTTCAAAGAGTACAAGGTGCCCATTATATAGGGAACACCTGATGAAGAACTTAAATGCAATGAAGTAAAAGCAAAGCATAAATGACAAAGGTATTGATTGAGGAATGCGAAATGATTCAGCTTCCTCGAGGCTCTTCATCTTCGAGACTCTTGGTTTGGCCGACTTTTCATTGCCCAGTCGCGCTCGTCGTATCGCACATCCTTGAGTCGCGTCGACTTGTGCCTCCTAGCGTCGCGTCGACTTGAACCTCTTGCGTTACAGTCGTAGCTCAGTCGCAAGCGAGCAAAGTAACGCCTCTCTTGCTGCGCGTCGACGGGGATAAGTTGTTGTCCGTCTTTGTATCATCCTCCCCTTGTTGAAAAGAGTTTGTCCTCAAACTCTCGTCGTCGTCATCCTCCACAAACGGCATGAGATCCTGAACGTTGAATGTGGCGGAAACTCCATAGTCACCTGGAAGATCAAGTTTGTAGGCGATGTCGTTGATGCGCTCGATGACCTGGAATGGTCCTTCAGCGCGCGGCATGAGCTTGTTCTTCCTCTTGTCTGGGAATCGCTCCTTGCGCAAATGAATCCAAACTAAGTCGCCTGGTTGAAAGATCTTCACTCTTCTTCCGCGATTGGCTCTTTCTGCGTAACGTTGATTGGCCTTCTCGATCTGTGCTCGAGTCTTCTCATGGAGCAATCGCATCTCCTTGGCGCGCTCTTCAGCATCTCTGCTAACTGATCTCAAGTCGCTCGCAGGCATTAGTTCAACAGGGACTAAAGGATTGAGTCCGTAGACTACCTGAAAGGGTGATGACTTCGTTGTCGAGCTTGGGGCTCGATTGTATGCGAATTCAGCATGGGCAAGCTTGATGTCCCAATCCTTCTGGTTCTTCGAGACCAAGGTTCGAAGGATTGCAGCCATAGTGCGATTGACAACCTCCGTTTGTCCATCGGTTTGCGGATGATAAGCTGTGCTGAATACGAGCTTCGTTCCCAACTTGTGCCACAGTGTCTTCCAGAAGTAGCTCAGGAACTTCGTGTCGCGATCTGAAACGATCGACTTGGGTACTCCATGCAACCTTAGCACTTCTCGAAAGTACAAATCTGCTACGTTGGTCGCATCGTCCGTTTTCTGACATGGGATGAAGTGTGCCATCTTCGAAAATCGGTCGACCACTACCATGATCGAATCCTTTCTTCGTTGCGTTCTCGGCAGTCCTAGCACAAAATCCATACTCACATGTTCCCATGGTCGCTCTGGGACGGGCAATGGAGTGTAGAGACCCTGAGGTTGGACACGGCTCTTCGCTTGCTGGCAAGTCGCACATCTCGCGATTAGTCCTCGCACTTGCTTCTCCAGTCGAGGCCAATAGAAATGCTCTTGTAGCATTGCCAGCGTCTTGTCGACTCCAAAATGTCCAGCGATCCCTCCTCCATGGATTTCTCGTATGAGTAGCTCTCGCGTCGAACTCCTTGGAATGCATAGCTTAGAGTCGCGAAATAAGAACCCATTCACCTGATGGAATCGATCGATGGCTTGCTGGGCGCATTGGACGAAGATCGCTCCAAAATCTTCATCGTCCTTGTACAACTCCTTCAGATACTCAAAACCAATCAGCTTTGTCTCCATCGCAGATAGTAACATCATTTTCCTCGATAGAACATCTGCGACTACGTTCTTCGCGCCTGGTTTGTGCTTCAAGACAAAGTTGAAAGCTTGCAGAAACTCTACCCACTTCGCATGTCGGCGACTAAGCTTGTGCTGACCATTGATGTACTTGAGAGCTTCATGGTCGGTGTGCAACACAAACTCCCGGGGCAGCAAGTAATGACTCCAAGTCTCGAGTACTCGAACAATTGCCAAGAACTCCTTGTCATAAGTCGAGTAGTTCAATTTGGCGCCATTGAGCTTCTCGCTGAAATAAGCGATGGGTCTTCCCTCCTGCAGCAAAACTCCTCCAATTCCTACTCCCGATGCATCACATTCCACTTCGAACATCTTCGCAAAGTCGGGTAAGGCTAGAACTGGGGCTGCGCTTAGACACTCCTTCAGTCGCTCGAAACTAGCTTGTGCGACTGGTGTCCACTCGAATTTGTCTCCCTTTAAGCATTCGGTGAGTGGGGCTGCGTGGTACGGGGACGGCAAGGAATAGATGATTCCTAAACCAAAAACGAATGGTAACGTCACTGAAAAGAATGCGGAATGGAGTGACGCTTGGTATGGACGGAAAATGTGTGGGGTAGGCGGCTGAATGATAAAAATGAGGGGTTGAAATCAACCTCCACGGATACAGATGCACCACCGTGAAAGAAGACTCGGGTAGACTCGTTTGGCCGTGGATACAGATACACCACCACGAACAAGACGAGGGCGAGGCACAACACGGAGGATACAGATACACCACCACCGGTTGATACACTCTACTCAATCCGCACTTGGAAATCCACCAAATGAAGAACGAGGTTTGAAGGAGAATCCACTCACTTCTGATAAAAGACACTAAGTCTGATAAGGGTTTATAATTTGATTCAAAAAGCTGTTTTTCAAATGAGTACAAGGTGCCCATTATATAGGGAACACCTGAAGAAGAACTTAAATGCATGGAAATGAACCTAGGCTAGATGTATGCAAGGCCAGATTCATGGATGAACCATAAATGGCTTATTGGAAATGCAACAAAGTAAATGCAAAGCATAAATGAGGAATGCGAAATGATTCAGCTTCCTCGAGGCTCTCTTCATCTTCGAGACTCTTGGCTTGGCCGACTCTTCGTTGCTCAGTCGCTGATCGCGTCGACTTGCATCTCCTTTCGTCGCGTCGACTTGGTCGCACCTCCTTGAGTCGCGTCGACTTGGTCGCTCACTAGCTAGTGAGTAAAGTGACTCCTCTCTTGCTGTGCGTCGACGGGAATAAGTTGTCGTCCGTCTTTGTATCATCCTCCCCTTGTTGAAAAGAGTTTGTCCTCAAACTCTCGTCATCGTCATCCTCCACAAATGGCATGAGATCCCGAACGTTGAATGTGGCAGAAACGCCATAGTCACCTGGAAGATCAATTTTGTAGGCGTTGTCGTTGATGCGCTCGATGATCTTGAATGGTCCTTCAGCGCGCGGCATGAGCTTGTTCTTCCTCTTGCCTGGGAATCGCTCCTTGCGCAAATGAATCCAAACTAAGTCTCCTGGCTGAAATATCTTCACTCTTCTTCCGCGATTGGCTCTTTCTGCGTAACGTTGATTGGCCTTCTCGATCTGCGCTCGAGTCTTCTCATGGAGCAATCGCATCTCCTTAGCGCGCTCTTCAGCATCTCGACTAACTGATCTCAAATCGCTCACAGGCATTAGTTCAACAGGGACTAAAGGATCGAGTCCGTAAACTACCTTGAAGGGTGATGACTTCGTTGTCGAACTCGGGGCTCGATTGTATGCGAATTCAGCATGGGCAAGCTTGATGTCCCAATCCTTCTGGTTCTTCGAGACCAAGGTTCGAAGGATTGCAGCCATAGTGCGATTGACAACCTCCGTTTGTCCATCGGTTTGCGGATGATAAGCTGTGCTGAATACAAGCTTCGTTCCCAACTTGTGCCACAGTGTCTTCCAAAAGTAGCTTAGGAACTTCGTGTCGCGATCTGAAACGATCGACTTGGGTACTCCATGCAACCTTAGCACTTCTCGAAAGTACAAATCTGCTACGTTGGTTGCATCGTCCGTTTTCTGACATGGGATGAAGTGTGCCATCTTCGAAAATCGGTCGACCACTACCATGATCGAATCCTTTCTTCGTTGCGTTCTTGGCAATCCTAGTACAAAATCCATACTCACATGTTCCCATGGTCGCTCTGGGACGGGCAATGGAGTGTAGAGACCCTGAGGTTGGACACGGCTCTTCGCTTGCTGACAAGTCGCACATCTCGCGATTAGTCCTCGCACTTGCTTCTCCATTCGAGGCCAATAGAAATGCTCTAGTAGCATTGCCAGCGTCTTGTCGACTCCAAAATGTCCAGCGATTCCTCCTCCATGGACTTCTCGTATAAGTAGCTCTCGCGTCGAACTCCTTGGAATGCATAGCTTAGAGTCGCGAAATAAGAATCCATTCACCTGGTGGAATCGATCGATGGCTTGCTGGGCGCATTGGACGAAGATCCCTCCAAAATCTTCATCGTCCTTGTACAACTCCTTCAAATACTCAAATCCAATCAGCTTTGTCTCCATCGCAGATAGTAAAATCATTTTCCTCGAGAGAACATCTGCGACTACATTCTTCGCGCCTGGTTTGTGCTTCAAGACAAAGTTGAATGCTTGTAGAAACTCTACCCACTTCGCATGTCGGCGACTAAGCTTGTGCTGACCATTAATGTACTTGAGAGCTTCATGATCGGTGTGCAACACAAACTCTCTGGGCAGCAAGTAATGACTCCAAGTCTCGAGTACTCGAACAATTGCTAAGAACTCCTTGTCATACGTCGAGTAGTTCAATTTGGCGCCATTAAGCTTCTCGCTGAAATAAGCGATGGGTCTTCCCTCCTGCAGCAAAACTCCTCCAATTCCTACTCCCGATGCATCACATTCCACTTCGAACATCTTCGCAAAGTCGGGTAAAGCTAGAACTGGGGCTGCGCTTAGACACTCCTTCAGTCGCTCGAAACTAGCTTGTGCGACTGGTGTCCACTCGAATTTGTCTCCCTTCAAACATTCGGTGAGTGGGGCTGCGATTGAGCTAAATCCTTGAATGAACCTCCGATAGAATGACGCCAAGCCATGGAAGCTGCGAACGTCATGGAAACTCCTTGGAGACGGCCACTCCTTGATCGCTTCAATCTTGCTCTCGTCCACCTTAATTCCTTCTGCTGAGACGACAAATCCAAGAAATATTACACTCGGTTGGAAGAACTCACATTTCTTGAGATTTCCATATAGCTTTTCCTCCCGAAGTGTGTTGAACACAGCTCGCAAATGACTGATATGCTCCTTATTGCTCCGGCTGTAGACAAGAATATCGTCGAAGTAGACGACCACAAACTTCCCCATGAATGGTCGCAAGACATGGGTCATTAGTCGCATGAACGTGCTGGGCGCGTTTGACAATCCAAATGGCATCACCAACCACTCGTACAACCCATACTTAGTCTTGAAGGCTGTCTTCCACTCGTCGCCTTCTTTCATCCGGATCTGGTGATAACCACTTCGCAAATCCACTTTGGAAAACACCTGCGCTCCATGCAATTCATCCAACATATCATCCAGTCGAGGGATAGGAAAGCGATACTTTACTGTGATTTTGTTGATCGCTCGACTGTCCATGCACATTCTCCATGTGCCATCCTTCTTCGGCACCAATATGGCTGGAACCGAACAAGGGCTCAAACTCTCTCGAACTGATCCCTTGTTGACAAGCTCGTCGACTTGCCTCTGCAACTCCTTTGCCTCCTCTGGGTTGCATCGATAGGCTGGTCTATTTGGTAGCGACGCCCCTGGAACCAAGTCGATTTGATGTTGGATGCTCCGCATCGGTGGTAATTCGACTGGTACCTCCTCTGGAAATACGTCCTTGAACTCCTCAAGAATGGAAGCGGCCTGAGGATGGATCGTCGCTTGACCTGGGGCGGATTCGACAAGAACCACAAAATAAGCCTTCTCACCTTCTTGAATCGCTCGAACTAGTTGAACTCCCTTGAGAGGCTGGTTGCTAAGTCGATCCTGGGTCGCGATTGTAGGCTGACTAGTGAGGGGCATCAAAGTGACCTTCTTCTCTCCAATGTGGATGGAATACGTATTGCGATACCCGTCGTGTTGCGCGCGTCGATCAAACTGCCACGGTCTCCCCAATAGTAGGTGGCATGCATCCATGGGAATGACGTCGCAAGCGACTTCATCCTGGTAGCTCTTCCCAATGGAAAATGGAACTCGCGCTCGCTGGGTGACTCGAACGTCACTCTCCTTGTTGAGCCATTGTAGACGGTAAGGATGTGGGTGCGCTTCGATGGGCAACTTCAGCTTTTCAACCATCGTGCTTGACACGGCGTTGGTGCAGCTACCACTATCCACAATCACCAAACATACCTTCCCTGCGACTGTGCACCTAGTATGGAAGATGCTCTCCCTTTGACTTTCCTCTTTCGCAGGTGTAACACTTAAAGCCTTTCGGACGACCAACAATTCTCCTTCGTCCGGATACTCCTCTATTTCTTCGGCATCCCAAACAGGGTCGATGTTCTCATCGAACTCCTCTTCTTCATCAGATAATTCTCTGATGACAACGTTCCTCCTCGTTGGACACTCAGAAGCCATGTGCCCAACTCCTTGGCACTTGAAACATCGTCGACTGATGTCTCGCTCGTGCGACTTGACTTCAGGTCTTGTAGTCGACGGTGGGACTCTCTGCGATGTTGTTCTTGACGGCGGCTTCGCCTGGGAGCTACTCCCCTTGTTGAAAGGCGCGGCCTTCACAAATGGGCGGGTAGTCGCTCTCCTCGCTTGCTGCTGTTCCACCTTGTGCGCCAATGCTCGCACATCGTTGAAACTCCAATATTGTTGTAGGTCGACAGCATCTGCGATTTGGGGCTTGAGTCCTCGAAGATACCTAGCAATGGTTTGCTCTGGGGCTTCTTGGACGTCACATTGCAGCAACAGTCTCTCAAACTCCCATGTATACTCCGATACACTAGAGACTTGTTGAAGCGACTGCAATTTGAGGTAGAGATCTCGTCGATGATGCTCCGGTAGAAATCTCTTCGTCATGGACCTCTTCATTTTTGACCATGTACGAATTTTGTCACGCCCTTCCCTACGGCGCTGCTGGTTGGTGTTCTCCCACCACAAACTCGCGTACTTCTTCAATTTCAAGGCAGCCAGTTTCACCTTTCGATCCTCGGGCACTTCCTCGTAATCAAAGATGCGCTCCACGGTGTGCATCCAATCGATGAACTCGTTGGGGTCCAAGTTTCCTTCGAACTCCGGAATCTGAACGCTCATCGTCGGGGCTCTTCTCTCCTGCCTACGATACTCCGGTGAAGATCCTCGTTGAGACTCCTCACGCCATGGGTTCTCCTCATCATCGCTCTCTATTCGACTGCGGGAAGTCGATGCATGGTGTGTCCGTAACGACTGTAGTTGCTGTTGAAGATCGGCTATCTGCTCCTCAAGCCGAGCAACTTGTGCTTCGTCTAGAGTCATACCGCGTTGAAATCTTCCGGCCATTGACAACCTAGCGCAACCTGTGCTCTGATACCAAGATGGTACGGGGACGGCAAGGAATAGATGATTCCTAAACCAAAAACGAATGGTAACGTCACTGAAAAGGATGCGGAATGGAGTGACGCTTGGTATGGACGGAAAATGTGTGGGGTAGGCGGCTGAATGATAAAAATGAGGGGTTGAAATCAACCTCCACGGATACAGATGCACCACCGTGAAAGAAGACTCGGGTAGACTCGTTTGGCCGTGGATACAGATACACCACCACGAACAAGACGAGGGCGAGGCACAACACGGAGGATACAGATACACCACCACCGGTTGATACACTCTACTCAATCCGCACTTGGAAATCCACCAAATGAAGAACGAGGTTTGAAGGAGAATCCACTCACTTCTGATAAAAGACACTAAGTCTGATAAGGGTTTATAATTTGATTCAAAAAGCTGTTTTTCAAATGAGTACAAGGTGCCCATTATATAGGGAACACCTGAAGAAGAACTTAAATGCATGGAAATGAACCTAGGCTAGATGTATGCAAGGCCAGATTCATGGATGAACCATAAATGGCTTATTGGAAATGCAACAAAGTAAATGCAAAGCATAAATGAGGAATGCGAAATGATTCAGCTTCCTCGAGGCTCTCTTCATCTTCGAGACTCTTGGCTTGGCCGACTCTTCGTTGCTCAGTCGCTGATCGCGTCGACTTGCATCTCCTTTCGTCGCGTCGACTTGGTCGCACCTCCTTGAGTCGCGTCGACTTGGTCGCTCACTAGCTAGTGAGTAAAGTGACTCCTCTCTAGCTGTGCGTCGACGGGAATAAGTTGTCGTCCGTCTTTGTATCACTGCGATTGAGCTAAATCCTTGAATGAACCTCCGATAGAACGACGCTAAGCCATGGAAGCTGCGAATGTCGCGGAAATTCCTTGGAGTCGGCCACTCCTTGATCGCTTCAATCTTGCTCTCGTCCACCTTTATTCCTTCTGCTGAGACGACAAATCCAAGAAATATTACACTCGGTTGGAAGAACTCACATTTCTTGAGATTTCCATATAGTTTTTCCTCCCGAAGTGTGTTGAATACAGCTTGCAAATGATTGATATGCTCCTCATTGCTCCGGCTGTAGACAAGAATATCGTCGAAGTAGACGACCACAAACTTCCCCATGAATGGTCGCATGACATGGGTCATTAGTCGCATGAACGTGCTGGGCGCGTTGGACAACCCAAATGGCATCACCAACCACTCGTACAACCCGTACTTAGTCTTGAAGGCTGTCTTCCACTCGTCGCCTTCTTTCATCCGGATCTGGTGATAACCACTGCGCAAATCCACTTTGGAAAACACCTGCGCTCCATGCAACTCATCCAACATATCATCCAGTCGAGGGATAGGAAAGCGATACTTTACTGTAATTTTGTTGATCGCTCGACTGTCCATGCACATTCTCCATGTGCCATCCTTCTTCGGCACCAATATGGCTGGAACCGAACATGGGCTCAAACTCTCTCGAACTGATCCCTTGTCGACAAGCTCGTCGACTTGCCTCTGCAACTCCTTTGCCTCCTCTGGATTGCATCGATAGGCTGGTCGATTTGGTAGCGACGCTCCTGGAACCAAGTCGATTTGATGCTGGATGCTCCGCATCGGTGGTAAGTCGACTGGTAGCTCCTCTGGGAATACGTCCTTGAACTCCTCAAGAATGGAAGCGGCTTGAGGATGGCTCGTCGCTTGACCTGGGATGGATTCGACAAGAATCACAAAATAAGCCTTCTCACCGTCTTGAATCGCTCGACTTAGTTGAACTCCCTTGAGAGGCTGGTCGCTGAGTCGATCCTGGGTCGCGATTGTAGGCTGACTAGTGAGGGGCATCAAAGTAACCTTCTTTTCTCCGATGTGGATGGAATAGGTATTGCGATACCCGTCGTGTTGTGCGCGTCGATCAAACTGCCACGGTCTCCCCAATAGTAGGTGGCACGCATCCATGGGAATGACGTCGCAAGCGACTTCATCCTTGTAGCTCTTCCCAATGGAAAATGGAACTCGCGCTCGCTGTGTGACTCGAACGTCACTCTCCTTGTTGAGCCATTGTAGACGGTAGGGATGTGGATGCGCTTCGATGGGCAACTTCAGCTTTTCAACCATCGTCCTTGACACGGCGTTGGTGCAGCTACCACTATCCACAATCACCAAACATACCTTTCCTGCGACTGTGCACCTAGTATGGAAGATGCTCTCCCTTTGACTTTCCTCCTTCGCAGGTGTCACACTTAAAGCCTTTCGGACGACTAACAGCTCTCCTTCGTCCGGATACTCTTCTATCTCTTCGGTATCCCAAACAGGGTCGGCGTTCTCCTCGAACTCCTCTTCTTCATCAGATAATTCTCTGATGACAACGTTCCTCCTCGTTGGACACTCAGAAGCCATGTGCCCAACTCCTTGGCACTTGAAACATCGCCGACTGATGTCTCGCTCGTGCGACTTGACTTCAGGTCTTGTAGTCGACGGTGGGACTCTCTGCGATGTTGTTCTTGACGGCGGCTTCGCCTGGGAGCTACTCCCCTTGTTGAAAGGCGCGGCCTTCACAAATGGGCGGGTAGTCGCTCTCCTCGCTTGCTGCTGTTCCACCTTGTGCGCCAATGCTCGCACATCGTTGAAACTCCAATATTGTTGTAGGTCGACAGCATCTGCGATTTGGGGCTTGAGTCCTCGAAGATACCTAGCAATGGTTTGCTCTGGGGCTTCTTGGACGTCACATTGCAGCAACAGTCTCTCAAACTGATACAAAGACGGACGACAACTTATCCCCGTCGACGCACAGCAAGAGAGGAGTCACTTTACTCACTAGCGAGTGAGCGACCAAGTCGACGCGACTCAAGGAGGTGCGACCAAGTCGACGCGATCAGCGACTGAGCAACGAAGAGTCGGCCAAGCCAAGAGTCTCGAAGATGAAGAGAGCCTCGAGGAAGCTGAATCATTTCGCATTCCTCATTTATGCTTTGCATTTACTTTGTTGCATTTCCAATAAGCCATTTATGGTTCGTCCATGAATCTGGCCTTGCATGCATCTAGCTTAGGTTCATTTCGGTGTTCCCTATATAATGGGCACCTTGTACTCATCTGAAAGACAGTTTTTTTGAAAAATTATACACCCTTATCAGACTTAGTGTCTTTTATCCGAAGTGAGTGGATTCTCCTTCAAAACCTCGTTCTTCATTTGGTGGATTTCCAAGTGCGGATTGAGTAGAGTGTATCAACCGGTGGTGGTGTATCTGTATCCTCCGTGTTGTGCCTCGCCCTCGTCTTGTTCGTGGTGGTGTATCTGTATCCACGGTCAAACGAGTCTACCCGAGTCTTCTTTCACGGTGGTGCATCTGTATCCGTGGAGGTTGATCTCAACCCCTTCTTTTCATCATTCAGCCGTCTACCCCACACATTTTTCCGTCCATACCAAACGTCACTCCATTCCGCACCCTTTTCAGTGACGTCCCCATTCGTTTTCGGCATAGGAATCATCTATTCCTCGCCGTCCCCGTACCATCTTGGTATCAGAGCCAGGTTGCGCTAGGTTGTCAATGGCCGGAAGATTTCAACGCGGTATGACTCTAGACGAAGCACAAGTTGCTCGGCTTGAGGAGCAGATAGCCGATCTTCAACAGCAACTACAGTCGTTACGGACACACCATGCATCGACTTCCCGTAGTCGAATAGAGAGCGATGATGAGGAGAACCCATGGCGTGAGGAGTCTCAACGAGGATCTTCACCGGAGTATCGTAGGCAGGAGAAAAGAGCCCCGACGATGAGCGTTCAGATTCCGGAGTTCGAAGGAAACTTGGACCCCAACGAGTTCATCGATTGGATGCACACCGTGGAGCGCATCTTTGATTACGAGGAAGTGCCCGAGGATCGAAAGGTGAAATTGGCTGCCTTGAAATTAAAGAAGTACGCGAGTTTGTGGTGGGAGAACACCAACCAGCAGCGCCGTAGGGAAGGGCGTGACAAAATTCATACGTGGTCAAAAATGAAGAGGGCCATGACGAAGAGATTTCTACCGGAGCATCATCGAAGAGATCTCTACCTCAAATTGCAGTCGCTACAACAAGTCTCAAGTGTATCGGAGTATACATGGGAGTTCGAGAGACTGTTGCTGCAATGTGATGTCCAAGAAGCCCCAGAACAAACCATTGCCAGGTATCTTCGAGGACTTAAGCCCCAAATCGCAGATGCCGTCGACTTACAACCATATTGGAGTTTCAACGACGTGCGAGCATTGGCGCACAAGGTGGAGCAGCAGCAAGCGAGGAGAGCGACTACCCGCCCATTTGTGAAGGCCGCGCCTTTCAACAAGGGGAGTAGCTCCCAGGCGAAGCCATCGCCAACAACAACAGTGAAGAGAGCACCGTCGACTACAAGACCAGAAGTTAAGTCGAACGAGCGAGATAATGCTAGACGATGTTTCAAGTGCCAAGGGGTTGGGCACATGGCTTCTGAGTGTCCAACGAGAAGAAACGTTGTCATTAGAGAGTTATCTGATGAAGAAGAAGAGTTCGAGGAGAACGCCGACCCTGTTTGGGATGCCGAAGAGATAGAGGAGTATCCGGACGAAGGAGAACTGTTGGTCGTCCGAAAGGCTTTAAGTGTAACACCTGCGAAGGAGGAAAGTCAAAGGGAGAGCATCTTCCATACTAGGTGCACAGTCGCAGGGAAGGTATGTTTGGTGATTGTGGATAGTGGTAGCTGCACCAACGCCGTGTCAAGAACGATGGTTGAAAAGCTGAAGTTGCCCATCGAAGCGCACCCACATCCTTACCGATTACAATGGCTCAACAAGGAGAGTGACGTTCGAGTCACACAGCGAGCGCGAGTTCCATTTTCCATTGGGAAGAGCTACAAGGATGAAATCGCTTGCGACGTCATTCCCATGGATGCATGTCACCTACTATTGGGGAGACCGTGGCAGTTTGATCGACGCGCGCAACACGACGGGTATCGCAATACGTATTCCATCCACATTGGAGAGAAGAAGGTCACTTTGATGCCCCTCACTAGTCAGCCTACAATTGCGACCCAGGATCGACTTAGCGACCAGCCTCTCAAGGGAGTTCAACTAGTTCGAGCGATTCAAGAAGGTGAGAAGGCTTATTTTGTGGTTCTTGTCGAATCCGCCCCAGGTCAAGCGACGATCCATCCTCAGGCCGCTTCCATTCTTGAGGAGTTCAAGGACGTATTTCCAAAGGAGCTACCAGTCGACTTACCACCGATGCGGAGCATCCAACATCAAATCGACTTGGTTCCAGGAGCGTCGCTACCAAATCGGCCAGCCTATCGATGCAATCCTGAGGAGGCAAAGGAGTTGCAGAGGCAAGTCGACGAGCTTGTCAACAAGGGATCAGTTCGAGAGAGTTTGAGCCCATGTTCGGTTCCAGCCATATTGGTACCGAAGAAGGATGGCACATGGAGAATGTGCATGGACAGTCGAGCGATCAACAAAATCACAGTAAAGTATCGCTTTCCTATCCCTCGACTGGATGATATGTTGGATGAGTTGCATGGAGCGCAGGTATTTTCCAAGGTGGATTTGCGAAGTGGTTATCACCAGATCCGGATGAAAGAAGGCGACGAGTGGAAGACAGCCTTCAAGACTAAGTATGGGTTGTACGAGTGGTTGGTGATGCCATTTGGATTGTCAAACGCGCCCAGCACGTTCATGCGACTAATGACCCATGTCTTGCGACCATTCATGGGGAAGTTTGTGGTCGTCTACTTCGACGATATTCTTGTCTACAGCCGGAGCAATAAGGAGCATATCAATCATTTGCGAGCTGTGTTCAACACACTTCGGGAGGAAAAGCTATATGGAAATCTCAAGAAATGTGAGTTCTTCCAACCGAGTGTAATATTTCTTGGATTTGTCGTCTCAGCAGAAGGAATTAAGGTGGACGAGAGCAAGATTGAAGCGATCAAGGAGTGGCCGTCTCCAAGGAGTTTCCATGACGTTCGCAGCTTCCATGGCTTGGCGTCGTTCTATCGGAGGTTCATTCAAGGATTTAGCTCAATCGCAGCCCCACTCACCGAATGTTTGAAGGGAGACAAATTCGAGTGGACACCAGTCGCACAAGCTAGTTTCGAGCGACTGAAGGAGTGTCTAAGCGCAGCCCCAGTTCTAGCTTTACCCGACTTTGCGAAGATGTTCGAAGTGGAATGTGATGCATTGGGAGTAGGAATTGGAGGAGTTTTGCTGCAGGAGGGAAGGCCCATCGCTTATTTCAGCGAGAAGCTTAATGGCGCCAAATTGAACTACTCGACATATGACAAGGAGTTCTTAGCAATTGTTCGAGTACTCGAGACTTGGAGTCATTACTTGCTGCCTAGAGAGTTTGTGTTGCACACCGATCATGAAGCTCTCAAGTACATCAATGGTCAGCACAAGCTTAGTCGCCGACATGCGAAGTGGGTAGAGTTTCTACAAGCATTCAACTTTGTCTTGAAGCACAAACCAGGCGCGAAGAATGTAGTCGCAGATGTTCTCTCGAGGAAAATGATTTTACTATCTGCGATGGAGACAAAGCTGATTGGATTTGAGTATTTGAAGGAGTTGTACAAGGACGATGAAGATTTTGGAGCGATCTTCGTCCAATGCGCCCAGCAAGCCATCGATCGATTCCACCAGGTGAATGGATTCTTATTTCGCGACTCTAAGCTATGCATTCCAAGGAGTTCGACGCGAGAACTACTTATACGAGAAGTCCATGGAGGAGGAATTGCTGGACATTTTGGAGTCGACAAGACGCTGGCAATGCTACAAGAGCATTTCTATTGGCCTCGAATGGAGAAGCAAGTGCGAGGATTAATCGCGAGATGTGCGACTTGCCAGCAAGCGAAGAGCCGTGTCCAACCTCAGGGTCTCTACACTCCATTACTCGTCCCAGAGCGACCATGGGAACATGTGAGTATGGATTTTGTACTAGGATTGCCAAGAACGCAACGAAGAAAGGATTCGATCATGGTAGTGGTCGACCGATTTTCGAAGATGGCACACTTCATCCCATGTCAGAAAACGGACGATGCAACCAACGTAGCAGATTTGTACTTTCGAGAAGTGCTAAGGTTGCATGGAGTACCCAAGTCGATCGTTTCAGATCGCGACACGAAGTTCCTAAGCTACTTTTGGAAGACACTGTGGCACAAGTTGGGAACGAAGCTTGTATTCAGCACAGCTTATCATCCGCAAACCGATGGACAGACGGAGGTTGTCAATCGCACTATGGCTGCAATCCTTCGAACCTTGGTCTTGAAGAACCAGAAGGATTGGGACATCAAGCTTGCCCATGCTGAATTCGCATACAATCGAGCCCCGAGTTCGACAACGAAGTCATCACCCTTCAAGGTAGTTTACGGACTCGATCCTTTAGTCCCTGTTGAACTAATGCCTGTGAGCGATTTGAGATCAGTTAGTCGAGATGCTGAAGAACGCGCTAAGGAGATGCGATTGCTCCATGAGAAGACTCGAGCGCAGATCGAGAAGGCCAATCAACGTTACGCAGAAAGAGCCAATCGCGGAAGAAGAGTGAAGATATTTCAGCCAGGAGACTTAGTTTGGATTCATTTGCGCAAGGAGCGATTCCCAGGCAAGAGGAAGAACAAGCTCATGCCGCGCGCTGAAGGACCATTCAAGATCATCGAGCGCATCAACGACAACGCCTACAAAATTGATCTTCCAGGTGACTATGGCGTTTCTGCCACATTCAACGTTCGGGATCTCATGCCATTTGTGGAGGATGACGACGACGAGAGTTTGAGGACAAACTCTTTTCAACAAGGGGAGGATGATACAAAGACGGACGACAACTTATCCCCGTCGACGCACAGCAAGAGAGGAGTCACTTTACTCACTAGCGAGTGAGCGACCAAGTCGACGCGACTCAAGGAGGTGCGACCAAGTCGACGCGATCAGCGACTGAGCAACGAAGAGTCGGCCAAGCCAAGAGTCTCGAAGATGAAGAGAGCCTCGAGGAAGCTGAATCATTTCGCATTCCTCATTTATGCTTTGCATTTACTTTGTTGCATTTCCAATAAGCCATTTATGGTTCGTCCATGAATCTGGCCTTGCATGCATCTAGCTTAGGTTCATTTCGGTGTTCCCTATATAATGGGCACCTTGTACTCATCTGAAAGACAGTTTTTTTGAAAAATTATACACCCTTATCAGACTTAGTGTCTTTTATCCGAAGTGAGTGGATTCTCCTTCAAAACCTCGTTCTTCATTTGGTGGATTTCCAAGTGCGGATTGAGTAGAGTGTATCAACCGGTGGTGGTGTATCTGTATCCTCCGTGTTGTGCCTCGCCCTCGTCTTGTTCGTGGTGGTGTATCTGTATCCACGGTCAAACGAGTCTACCCGAGTCTTCTTTCACGGTGGTGCATCTGTATCCGTGGAGGTTGATCTCAACCCCTTCTTTTCATCATTCAGCCGTCTACCCCACACATTTTTCCGTCCATACCAAACGTCACTCCATTCCGCACCCTTTTCAGTGACGTCCCCATTCGTTTTCGGCATAGGAATCATCTATTCCTCGCCGTCCCCGTACCACAAACTCCCATGTATACTCCGATACACTAGAGACTTGTTGAAGCGACTGCAATTTGAGGTAGAGATCTCGTCGATGATGCTCCGGTAGAAATCTCTTCGTCATGGACCTCTTCATTTTTGACCATGTACGAATTTTGTCACGCCCTTCCCTACGGCGCTGCTGGTTGGTGTTCTCCCACCACAAACTCGCGTACTTCTTCAATTTCAAGGCAGCCAGTTTCACCTTTCGATCCTCGGGCACTTCCTCGTAATCAAAGATGCGCTCCACGGTGTGCATCCAATCGATGAATTCGTTGGGGTCCAAGTTTCCTTCGAACTCCGGAATCTGCACGTTCATCGTCGGGGCTCTTCTCTCCTGTCTCTGATATTGCGGCGAATATCCTCGTTGAGACTCCTCACGCCATGGGTTCTCCTCATGATCGCTCTCTTCGCGGTTACGAGAAGAGGATGCATGGTGCGTTCGCAATGACTGTAGTTGCTGCTGAAGATCAGCGACTTGTTGCTCAAGTCGAGCAACTTGTGCTTCGTCTAGAGACATACCGCGTTGGAATCTTTCGGCCATTGACAACCTAGGGCGCTCTGATACCAAGATGACACGGGAACGGCAAGGAATAGAGGATTCCTTAACCAAAAACAAGGGAAACGCCACAGAATGATGCGGAATGGGTGACGTTGGGTATGGACGAAAGATAATGTTTAATGGGTGCGGCTGGAAATGGGATAAATGGGTAGTTGATAGATAGGTTGAGATTCAACCTCCACGGATACAGATACACCACCGTGAAAGAAGAACTCGGATAACTCGTTTGACCGTGGATACAGATACACCACCACGAACAAGACGAGGGCGAGGCACAACACGGAGGATACAGATACACCACCACCGGTTGAAACACTCTACTCAATCCGCACTTGGAAATCCACCAAATGAAGAACGAGGTTGAAGGAGAATCCACTCACTTCGGATAAAAGACAAAAAGTCTGATAAGGGTTTAATAATTTTGTTTTTTTTCCTTTTCAAAGAGTACAAGGTGCCCATTATATAGGGAACACCTGATGAAGAACTTAAATGCAATGAAGTAAAAGCAAAGCATAAATGACAAAGGTATTGATTGAGGAATGCGAAATGATTCAGCTTCCTCGAGGCTCTTCATCTTCGAGACTCTTGGTTTGGCCGACTTTTCATTGCCCAGTCGCGCTCGTCGTATCGCACATCCTTGAGTCGCGTCGACTTGTGCCTCCTAGCGTCGCGTCGACTTGAACCTCTTGCGTTACAGTCGTAGCTCAGTCGCAAGCGAGCAAAGTAACGCCTCTCTTGCTGCGCGTCGACGGGGATAAGTTGTTGTCCGTCTTTGTATCACTGGGTTAGGAGAATCTCAAATACCTGAGGCAATGCGAGGGTAAGGAGAAAATACGTTCATGGGAAAAGATGAAACGAGCCTTGAAGAAGCGGTTCTTGCCGAAATGCTATCGTCAGGACCTTTTCCACAAGTTAAATTCGTTGCAACAATCAACGTCAGTTTCGGAGTACACCCGTGAGTTCAAACAGCTCTTGTTACAAAGTGACATATCTGAGCCACAGGAACAGATAGTTGCGAGATACATAAAGGGTCTCAAATCACAAATAGCAGATGCGGTGGAGTTACAACCTTATTGGAGCATTGGAGATGTGTGCAACCTTGCTCATAAGGTTGAGAAGCAGCAACTGAAACGAGCATCCCCACGGCCAGCTATTAAGGATTTTCTTCCCAACAAAGGCGGTACATCATCTTGAGCTATTCCGTTGGCAGCCAATAAGGAGAAACGAAAAGAAGAATTTCGACCACCCCAGGAAGCTGGAAGGGGCCGAAAATGCTTCAAATGCCAAGGTTATGGACATGTCGCGGCTGAATGTCTAACACGAAGGATAATCACTATCAAGGAGCTGTCCGACGATGATGATAATGAAGGTACTCGAGAGGACGGACCCATATGGGAGGCTGAAGAAGAATATGTGGAGGAGCCAGATGAGGGAGAACTGCTGGTGGCAATTCTTTATGTCCTAGACACAACCCTTGTATGAGAATTTCAAATACTTTCAAAGACTTTGTGTCTTCAACCCTCATACTTAATTTGGTAGATTCCTAGTGCAGTCTGAGTAGAGTATGTGATGCGAACTACAACTAGATCGAAGAAGTTACAATCAAGGAAGGAGTTGTGGGGATCGGACCAAGTAATGCCTTTCATTCACGATCGTGTCATCGCTGTATCCGGGTTCGAAATTGTTCTATCCAGACCTTGTTCGGGTTTGTTCTTAATTTGTTTAGGTTCGTGTTTACTGTGCCGGGTGTTTCCGCATCATTTGGTATCAGAGCGAGATGTTATGGCCGGAAGAGTTCCATGCGGCCTTTCTCTTGAAGAAGCACGCACTATTCATATGGAGCGTGAAGTAGCAGATCTAAGGCGCCAACTTTGACAACTTCACAGCGAACGTGGTACGTCGGAAGGTCATTCACATTCGTCTTCTGTTCAAGTGGAGGAGGACAACCCATTCGTGGAGATGCCCAGCGAAGAGGAAGCTCAACAGGGGGTCCATCGACGACATCAACCTGCTCGTTCTTTTGGAATAAGAATTGATATTCCAGAGTTTGAAGGGAGGATAGATCCAGAAGCATTTCTTGATTGTCTCCACACAATTGAGAGGGTGTTCGAGTATGAAGACATCTCTGAGGACAGACGTTTTAGGATGGCAGCGCTCTGTCTCCGCAGGTACGCGAGTCTGGGTTGGGAGAATCTCAAACACCTGAGGCAAGCCGAGGGTAAGGAGAAAATACGTTCATGGGAAAAGAGGAAGCGAGCCTTGAAGAAGCGGTTCTTGCCGAAATGCTATCGTCAGGACCTTTTCCACAAGTTAAATTCGTTGCAACAATCAACGTCAGTTTCAGAGTACACCCGCGAGTTCAAACAGCTCATGTTACATTGTGACATATCTGAGCCACAGGAACAGACAGTTGCGAGATACATCAAGGGTCTCAAATCACAAATTGCAGATACGGTGGAGTTACAACCTTATTGGAGCTTTGGAGATAGATGTGTGTAACCTTGCTCAAAAGGTTGAGAAGCAGCAAGTGAAACGAGCATCACCACGGTCAGCTATTAAGGTTTTTCCTCCCAGCAAAGGCGGTACATAATCTCGATCTATTCTGTTGGCAGCCGATAAGGAGAAACGAAAAGAAGAATTTCGACCACCACAGGAAGCTGGAAGGGGCCGAAAATGCTTCAAATGCCAAGGTTATGGACATGTTGCAGCTGAGTGTCTAACAAGAAGGATAATCACTATCAAGGAGCTATCCGACGATGATGATAATGAAGGAACTCGAGAGGATGGACCCATATGGAACGCTGAAGAAGAATATGAGGAGGAGCCAGACGAGGGAGAACTGCCTGTGGCAATTCTTTATGACCTAGACACAACCCTTATATGAGAACTTCAAATATGTTCAAAGACTTTGTGTCTTCAACCCTCGTACCTAATTTGGTAGATTCCTAGTGTAGTCTGAGTAGAGTATGTGATGCGAACTACAACTAGATCGAAGAAGTTACAATCCAGGAAGGAGTTGTGGCCTATAATCCGTTGGAGTGGATTGGACCAAGTAATGCCTTTCATTCACGGTCGTGCCATCGCTGTATCCGGGTTCGAAATTGTTTTACCCAGACCTTGTTCGGGTTTGTTCTTAATTTGTTTAGGTTCATGTTTACTGTGCCGGGTGTTTCCGCATCATTTGGTGTCAGAGCGAGAAGTTATGGCCGGAAGAGTTCCATGCGGCCTTTCTCTTGAAGAAGCACGCACTATTCATATGGAGCATGCAGTAGGAGATCCAAGCGGAGGAGGACAACCTCCGTATCTGAGTAGCACGCACTATTCATATGGCTCATGTTACAATGTGACATATCTGAGCCACAGGAACAGACAGTTGCGAGATACATCAAGGGTCTCAAATCACAAATAGCAGATGCGGTGGCGTTACAACCTTATGCTTTGGAGATGTGTGCAACCTTGCTCATAAGGTTGAGAAGCAGCAAGTGAAACGAGCATCACCACGGCCAGATATTAAGGATTTTCCTCCCAGCAAAGGCGGTACATCATCTCGACCTATTCCGTTGGCAGCCCATAAGGAGAAACAAAAAGAAGAATTCGACCACCCCAGGAAGCTGGAAGGGGCCGAAAATGTTTCAAATGCCAAGGTTATGGACATGTCGCGGCTGAATGTCTAACACGAAGGATAATCACTATCAAGGAGCTGTCCGACGATGATGATAATGAAGGAACTCGAGAGCAGGAACCCATATGGGACGCTGAACAAGAATATGTGGAGGAGCCAGATGAAGGAGAACTGCTCGTGGCAATTCTTTATGTCCTAAACACAACCCTTGTATGAGAATTTAAATACTTTCAAAGACTTTGTGTCTCCAACCCTCATACTTAATTTGGTAGATTCCTAGTGCAGTTTGAGTAGAGTATGTGATGCGAACTACAACTAGATCGAAGAAATTACAATCAAGGAAGGAGTTGTGGGGATCGGTCCAAGTAATGCGTTTCATTCTCGGTCGTGTCATCGCTGTATCCGGGTTCGAAATTGTTCTATCCTGATACAAAGACGGACGACAACCTATCCCCGTCGATGCGCAGCAGGAGAGGCGTCACTTTACTCGCTTGTGACTGAGCTACGATTGCGATTCAGCACGTGCGACTCGACGAGTGCGACTTGACATCATCAGCGACTGAGCAACGAAGAGTCGGCCAAGCCAAGAATCTCGAAGATGAAGAGCCTCGAAGAAGCTGAATCAATTCGCATTCCTCATTCATGCATTTGTCATTCATGCTTTACATTTACTTTGTCGCATTTCCAATAAGCCATTTATGGCTCGTCCATGAATCTTGCCTTGCATACATCTAGCCTAGGTTCATTTCGTCCATTTAAGTTCTTCTTCAGGTGTTCCCTATATAATGGGCACCTTGTACTCATTTGGATATCAGCTTGAATCAAATTATAAACCCTTATCAGACTTAGTGTCTCTTATCCGAAGTAAGTGGATACTCCTTCAAAACCTCGTTCTTCATTTGGTGGATTTCCAAGTGCGGATTGAGTAGAGTGTATCAACCGGTGGTAGTGTATCTGTATCCTCCGTGTTGTGCCTCGCCCTCGTCTTGTTCGTGGTGGTACATCTGTATCCACGGCCAAACGAGTTCATCCGAGTGGAGGTTGAATCTCAACCTATTTATCCCATTTCCAGCCGCACCCATTATACACTACATTCCGTCCATACCGAACGTCACCCATTCCCTGTCATTCTGTGGCGTTCCCCTTACTTTTTGTTTAGGAATCATCTATTCCCTTGCCGTCCCCGCACCATCTTGGTATCAGAGCCTAGGTTGTCTATGGCCGGAAGATTCCAACGTGGTATGTCTCTAGACGAAGCACAAGTTGCTCGGCTTGAGCAGCAAATCGCTGATCTTCAGCAGCAACTACAGTCATTGCGAACCCACCATGCATCATCTTCTTGTAGCCGCGAAGAGAGCGATCATGAGGAGAACCCATGGCGTGAAGAGTCTCAACGAGGATCTTCACCGGAATATCGGAGACAGGAGAGAAGAGCGCCAACCGTGAGCGTTCAGATTCCGGAGTTCGAAGGAAACTTGGACCCCGACGAGTTCATCGATTGGATGCACACCGTGGAGCGCATCTTTGATTACGAGGAAGTGCCCGAGGATCGAAAGGTGAAACTGGCTGCCTTGAAATTGAAGAAGTACGCGAGTTTGTGGTGGGAGAACACCAACCAGCAGCGCCGTAGGGAAGGGCATGATAAAATTCGTACGTGGTCAAAAATGAAGAGGGCCATGACGAAGAGATTTCTACCGGAGCATCATCGACGAGATCTCTACCTCAAATTGCAGTCGCTACAACAAGTCTCAAGTGTATCGGAGCATACATGGGAGTTTGAGAGACTGTTGCTGCAATGTGATGTCCAAGAAGCCCCAGAGCAAACCATTGCTAGGTATCTTCGAGGACTCAAGCCCCAAATCGCAGATGCTGTCGACCTACAACAATATTGGAGTTTCAACGATGTGTGAGCATTGGCGCACAAGGTTGAGCAGCAACAAGCGAGAAGATCGAATACCCGCTCATTTGTGAAGGCTTCGCCTTTCAACAAGGGGAGTAGCTCCCAGGCAAAGCCACCACTGACGACATCGAGAAAAACTCCTTCATCGACTACCAGACCAGAAGTTAAGTCGAACGAGCGAGATAATGCTAGACGATGTTTCAAGTGCCAAGGAATAGGACACATGGCTTCTGAGTGTCCGACGAGAAGAAACGTTGTCATTAGAGAGCCGTCTGAAGGAGAAGAAGAGTTCGATGAGAACGTCGACCCTGTTTGGGATGCCGAAGAGATAGAGGAGTATCCGGACGAAGGAGAGCTGTTGGTCGTCCGAAAGGCTTTAAGTGTGACACCGGCGAAAGAGGAAAGTCAAAGGGAGAGCATCTTCCATACTAGGTGCACAGTCGCAGGAAAGGTATGTTTGGTGATTGTGGATAGTGGTAGCTGCACCAACGCCGTGTCAAGAACGATGGTTGAAAAGCTGAAGTTGCCCATCGAAGCGCACCCACATCCCTACCGTCTACAATGGCTCAACAAGGAGAGTGACGTTCGAGTCACCCAGCGAGCGCGAGTTCCATTTTCCATTGGGAAGAGCTACCAGGATGAAGTCGCTTGCGACGTCATTCCCATGGATGCGTGCCACCTACTATTGGGGAGACCGTGGTAGTTTGATCGACGCGCGCAACACGACGGGTATCGCAATACGTATTCCATCCACATCGGAGAGAAGAAGGTCACTTTGATGCCCCTCACTAGTCAGCCTACAATCGCGACCCAGGATCGACTTAGCGACCAGCCTCTCAAGGGAGTTCAACTAGTTCGAGCGATTCAAGAAGGTGAGAAGGCTTATTTTGTGGTTCTTGTCGAATCCGCCCCAGGTCAAGCGACTAGCCATCCTCAGGCCGCTTCCATTCTTGAGGAGTTCAAGGACGTATTTCCAGAGGAGCTACCAGTCGAATTACCACCGATGCGGAGCATCCAACATCAAATCAACTTGGTTCCAGGGGCATCGCTACCAAATAGACCAGCCTATCGATGCAATCCAGAGGAGGCAAAGGAGTTGCAGAGGCAAGTCGACGAGCTTGTCAACAAGGGATCAGTTCGAGAGAGTTTGAGCCCATGTTCGGTTCCAGCCATATTGGTGCCGAAGAAGGATGGCACATGGAGAATGTGCATGGACAGTCGAGCGATCAACAAAATCACAGTAAAGTTTCGCTTTCCTATCCCTCGACTGGATGATATGTTGGATGAGTTGTATGGAGCGCAGGTGTTTTCCAAAGTGGATTTGCGAAGTGGATCCGGATGAAAGAAGGCGACGAGTGGAAGACAGCCTTCAAGACTAAGTACGGGTTGTACGAGTAGTTGGTGATGCCATTTGGATTGTCAAACGCGCCCAGCACGTTCATGCGACTAATGACCCATGTCTTGCGACCATTCATGGGGAAGTTTGTGGTCGTCTACTTCGACGATATTCTTGTCTACAGCCGGAGCAATAAGGAGCATATCAATCATTTGCGAGCTGTGTTCAACACACTTCGGGAGGAAAAACTATATGGAAATCTCAAGAAATGTGAGTTCTTCCAACCGAGTGTAATATTTCTTAGATTTGTCGTCTCAGCAGAAGGAATTAAGGTGGACGAGAGCAAGATTGAAGCGATCAAGGAGTGGCCGTCTCCAAGGAGTTTCCACGACGTTCGCAGCTTCCATGGCTTGGCGTCGTTCTATCGGAGGTTCATTCAAGGATTTAGCTCAATCGCAGCCCCACTCACCGAATGTTTGAAGGGAGACAAATTCGAGTGGACACCAGTCGCACAAGCTAGTTTCGAGCGACTGAAGGAGTGTCTAAGCGCAGCCCCAGTTCTAGCTTTACCCGACTTTGCGAAGATGTTCGAAGTGGAATGTGATGCATCGGGAGTAGGAATTGGAGGAGTTTTACTGCAGGAGGGAAGACCCATTGCTTATTTCAGCGAGAAGCTTAATGGCGCCAAATTGAACTACTC
Source organism: Melastoma candidum (assembly GCA_023653495.1). Classification (NCBI taxonomy): domain Eukaryota; kingdom Viridiplantae; phylum Streptophyta; class Magnoliopsida; order Myrtales; family Melastomataceae; genus Melastoma; species Melastoma candidum. The sequence goes on from CM042886.1 coordinate 24,437,176, forward strand.
GACATATGACAAGGAGTTCTTAGCAATTGTTCGAGTACTCGAGACTTGGAGTCATTACTTGCTGCCCAGAGAGTTTGTGTTGCACACCGATCATGAAGCTCTCAAGTACATCAATGGTCAGCACAAGTGATGCGGCCAACTCGCTTTGACCTTTTTCCTGAAGTCGAGTCGACCAAGTCGATCAAGTCGCCAGCGCCCAAGTCGATGCCCATTTTCTTGAAGACGAAGAGTCACGAAATCCATCTTCCTTTTTGCATGGTGCTGTCAGACTTTATGGTTGTTTTCTTTTAATGAGGGTTCTTTAATAGGGGTTCTGGGGAAGTGTTGCTAGTCTTAATGAGGGTGTTGGGTTCATCCCCTCATGGCCTATATAAGGAGTCTTTGGCTTTCGAATGTAGGATGATCATTATTATTATCTTTAAAAAAAACCTTTGAGATTTCTCTCAATTACCTTTGAACTCTGATTTGAGTTCGTGGTCCCGTTCAACCGTGTGTTTGTCGGGCAGTCCGAACTGCGCTCGCTGCGTCAGTTGGTATCAGAGCTTGGGATTGCCCGAGGCTGTTCAATGGCGGACGAGTCAGCTAACCATGGTCCAAACGCCGTTGGGCGGGAGGAAGATAGATGGCAAGTGATGGATCAGCGGGTTGGACGGATGGAAACTCGTTTGGACCAGATCTTGCTACGACTAGAAGCCCTTGGTTTGCCTAGGGAACAGATTGCTGAAGCGGAAGAGCGTCCAACGAGAGTCGCTCCTCGTATTCCTCCACGATTTCCCCCTGGTCGAATACATGTTCCACGACGGATGCAGCTCGTCCAAGAATCTGACGATGAGGAAGATGAAGCGGAGGATTACTTTCATGGAAACCGACGTCAACCTCAGGTGCGCGACGAGTTTAGACTCAAAGTTGACGTCCCGGTTTTCGATGGTGGTCTTAGTATTGAGGACTTCCTTGACTGGTTGTCGGAAGTCGAACGGTTTCTTGAGTATACTGAAGTTCCTGAAGAGAAACAAGTGAAGTTAGTAGCATATCGGCTCAAAGGAGGAGCAGCAGCTTGGTGGGATCGGCTGCAAGAAAATAGAACACTTGAAGGACGTGCGGCCGTTCGTACTTGGAGGAGGATGAAACAACTATTGAAGGGTCGTTTTCTCCCCCCAGATTATGAGCAGTATCTATTCATGCAATACCAGAGGTGTCAACAAGGAAATCGGTCCGTTCACACTTACACGGGTGAATTTCTTCGCCTCGCCGAACGGAATTCTCTGACTGAAACCGAGGGGCAGCAGGTTGCGCGCTACTTAGAGGGATTGACCCCATCTATCCGAAATCGGATTGGAGTTCAAATGATCACCACAATTGATGAAGCACGGAGTTTAGCGCTAAAGGCTGAACTGCTACAACTTGATCGTGGAAATTACTATCGGAAGGGAAGTGAAGATTCCTTCAAAGGAGAGAAGATGAAGGCAGTACAAAGGGAGTCGTCTAGTATGCCGAGCAGGAGTTCGATTGAAAGGTCGGAAGGTAGGAAGAACGTGCCTACGACTGAATTCAAGAGAGGTCCTAGCACATCCTCCAAAGTGCAGTCGATTAAGTGTTTCAAATGCAATGAGATGGGACATCGATCCAGCGATTGTCCACGTCGGAAGGTCGTGGCTATTATCGAAGAAGAAGCTGAATGTGAGGATGTCGTGTGCGAACCAGAGGATGACTATGAGGATACGTACCAAGAGGAAGGGGAGAACGAGCATGTCTATGTGATTCGGAAACTCATGTTATCTCCAAAGCGAGAAGAGCAAACTCAGAGGAACCGACTTTTTCGAACACGTTGTTTGATTAAGTCTCTTCCATTTACGGTGATTGTTGATAGTGGAAGTCAGGAAAACATCATCGGAAAGTCCGTTGTTGAAAAGTTGAATCTTCCGGTGGAGAGTCATCCGAGTCCTTACTCGATCGGCTGGATCAGGGCTGTCGGTGAAGTTCGCATCACAGAGAGATGTAAAGTGCCATTTTCCATTGGGAGGTATAAAGACGAGGTGTATTGTGATGTGGTCGACATGGAGGCTTGTCACTTGCTGTTTGGAAGACCTTGGCAATTCGACAATGACGTAAGTCACTCTGGAAGGGATAACGTCTATCGACTGAAAAAAGGAGGCGTTCGCTACACTCTACTTCCAATGAATCAGGCCCCTAGAGTCGAGACGGAAGAGAAAGAGAGAAGCAAGGCGCTGCTCGTTAGATCCGACTCCACTCGAGAGTTAGAGGCAGAAATGAAGGCGGCCGGAGAGGTCCATTTGCTGATTGTAAGAGAATTGCCGAAAGAAGACAAAGTGGAAGAGGACGTTCCTGAAGAAGTGAAACCAATCCTTGCTAAGTTTGGGGAACTAACGTCTGGCGAACTTCCTGATGGTTTGCCGCCTCTACGCGACATTCAGCACCGCATCGACTTAATTCCTGGAGCCAGCCTACCGAATCTTCCCCATTACCGAATGAGTCCGAAGGAGAATGCCATATTACAGAAAAAGGTAGAAGAACTACTACACAAGGGACACATTCGTGAGAGCCTTAGCCCATGCGCTGTGCCGGCTCTACTTGTTCCAAAGAAGGACGGAAGTTGGAGAATGTGTGTGGATAGCCGAGCTATCAATCGGATCACGGTGGGGTACAGATTTCCCATTCCTAGGCTCGATGACATGCTGGATCAACTTCACGGTTCAGTCGTGTTCTCGAAGATCGACTTACGGAGCGGATATCATCAAATTCGAATCCGACCTGGAGACGAATGGAAAACGGCTTTCAAGACTCGAGATGGCTTATATGAGTGGCTGGTCATGCCGTTCGGGCTCTCCAATGCGCCGAGTACATTCATGCATCTTATGAACCAGGTATTGAAGTCTTTTATCGGTCAGTGTGTTGTTGTTTATTTCGATGACATATTGATCTATAGCAAGTCGCGAAGCGAGCATGTGGATCATTTGCGCGACGTACTAACTGTTTTGAGAAAGTACAAGCTCTATTTGCATCTCAAGAAGTGTAGCTTTATGAAGTCAGAATTGCTTTTCCTCGGATATATAGTAAGTGCTGAGGGAGTACGAGTTGATGAAGATAAGGTTAAAGCAATTCGTGAGTGGCCTTCACCGAAATCAGTTAGTGAAGTTAGAAGTTTCCATGGGTTAGCTACTTTCTATAGAAGATTCATTAGGAATTTCAGTTCAATTGTGGCTCCGATTACTGAGTGTCTGAAGAAGGGAAAATTCCATTGGGGTGAAGAGGCTGAGGAGAGTTTTGCGTTGATCAAAGAGAAACTGAGTTCAGCTCCTGTACTTGCATTGCCAAGTTTTGATAAGTTGTTTGAAGTTGAATGCGACGCGAGTGGGTTTGGAATTGGGGCTGTCTTATCTCAAGAGAAGCGACCAGTAGCATATTTCAGTGAGAAGTTGAGTGAAGCTCGCAAGAAGTGGTCGACTTATGACAAAGAGTTCTATGCTGTTTTCCGGACTCTAAAATATTGGGAGCATTATTTGATTGGGAAGGAGTTTGTCTTGTATTCGGATCACCAAGCATTGAAGTATTTGAGTAGCCAACAGAAGTTAAGTCGAGATATGCATGCCCGCTGGTCGACTTATATTCAGAAGTTTCCTTTTAAGCTCATGCACAAGTCGGGGGTACACAACAAGGTCGCGGATGCCTTAAGTCGACGCGCAACCCTTCTTACAGAGTTGCGAACAGAACTAGTGGGATTTGAACAACTGAGAGAAGCATATGCTCGAGATGAGGATTTTGCGGACATTTGGGCTAAGATTCACCGAAGAGAGAGTGTTGGTGAATTCCATATTTCGGATGGATATCTCATGCGGGGAAACCAATTATGCATCCCACACACCTCGCTTCGAGAGAAACTGATCAGAGATTTACATGGAGGAGGTCTTGGTGGACATCTGGGTCGAGATAAGACATTGGCTGCAGTGGTGGAACGGTTTTATTGGCCTAAGTTGAGGAGAGACGTGGAGAGATTTGTGCAGCGATGCAGCTCATGTCAAGTCGCGAAGGGGCATTCTCAAAATGTTGGGTTATACCTTCCACTACCGGTTCCAGAGGATCCCTGGCAGGCGTTATCTATGGATTTCGTGTTAGGACTGCCCCGTACCCAAAGGGGCATGGATTCTATCTTTGTTGTGGTTGACAGGTTCTCTAAGATGGCACACTTTATCCCGTGTCGGAAGACGTCAGATGCTTCAAACGTAGCTCGCATGTTTTTTCGAGAAGTGGTACGCCTTCATGGAATTCCTAAGTCGATTGTCTCGGACCGCGACTCGAGATTCCTTAGCCATTTCTGGATGACTTTGTGGAGGTTGTTTGATGTGTCTTTGAACTTTAGTAGTACGGCACACCCGCAGACGGATGGTCAGACGGAGTCAATGAATCGGATACTGGGAAATATGCTGCGGAGTATATGTGGAGACAAGTCGAAGCAATGAGACTTTGCGCTTTCTCAAGCGGAGTTCGCATATAACAGTGCTGTTCATAGTGCTCTCGGGAGATCTCCATTTTCTATCGTCTACCAGAAAGTTCCACAACATGCATTGGACCTGATTCCTCTTCTGAAGGACATTAAGAAAAGCCCAACCGCTGAGGAACGAATAGTCGGCCAAGCCAAGAGTCTCGAAGATGAAGAGCCTCAAAGAAGCTGAATCAACTCGCATTCCTCATTCATGCATTTGTCATTCATGCTTTGCATTTACTTTGTTGCATTACCAATAAGCCATTTATGGCCCGTCCATGAATCTTGCCTTGCATGCATCTAGGGGTGTAAACGAGCCGAGCCGAGCCCGAACAGTGGTGGGCTCGGGCTCGGGCTCGTCAGAGAACTCCTAGGCTCGAGCTCGAGCTCGAGCTCGATAAAAACTCGTATATACGAGCTCGAGCTCGAGCTCGATAAAATTCGTATATACGAGCTCGAGCTCGAGCTCGTTTATTTTTTTGGAGCTGGGGCTCGTTTAGGGCTCGATTAGAACTCGAGCTCGAGCTCTTTTTAAGCTCGATATTAATTGGTAACCAAAATGAAACTCAAAATTACCTCATAAAGCCATATAACAATAGATTAAAGTGGCATGATTAAGCATATAACATCTCTGAATAACTATGAAAGTCCCAAATAATCTTAATAATCTTCAATATATGAGAACGTAAGCAAAACCAAGTATCAAAGTAGTGTTCCAACATAGTTTCTTGAAATTTCACGAACAAGTCATGGTTGTCTAGCCTCTTGAATTACCATCACTTGGATAATAGCACCATGTGTACACCTACAGTTGGAAATTAAAATAAAAAATATAAGTAGTGCCAATATTATATTATTTTCCAAAATGTGTACTCGATTCTCACCATTCTAGAAGATGTAACTTGCATTTGTCATGTTTGATCATGGAATAGGAAGTGTGATCTGTAATGGCTGGTTCGATTCCTACAAAATTACATAAATATCAATAACTATAAAACTACAATATAGAGATTTCATAATAAAAATAATAAGAACTTTACTTTGTTACTTTTCTTGACTTTGTGTAAATTCCTACACCAGTCACTTCCACAAAGTAAGACTTGAACAGTTTCTGTAGACAATGAGGCACGATAAGCATCAATAACTCTTCCACCTGCACTAAATGTTGCCTCCGATGCTACACTTGTAATGGGAATTGAAAGAATGTCACGGGTAATTTTAGACAAGATACGATACTTCGATGCATTAACTTTCCACCATTCTAATGCATCAAAGCTTGAACTTGTATCACCAATATAACAACCTTCCTCAAGATAGTTCTCTAACTCACTCTTTGAAGGTTGAGTGGTCTCTATAGATTTAACAAACTGAGCAAACTCTGACCAACCCGATGATGAAGATAATGACTCAGTGATCACAGGATTTTGCCCACTTTGCGATAATTGTTCTTCACTTTCACTTCTATATTCAGCTACATAATCATCATATAAACCATATAAAGCATCACGGACAAGTTGAATGTTGACATTTGATTCGCCGGCTGAATACAGTCTTGGAAAACAAAACTCAATCACCCTAAATTTGCATCTTGGATCTAAAATTGCTGCAATAGCCATCAACAAATTGCAATCACTCCAATACTTGTCAAACTTTTCCTTCATCTTATTCACCATCGAAAAGAGAAAATGCTTCTCATCTTTGATTTCAGTGAACTTTCGATCCAACATAATCTTCACCCTATAAATTTCATGAAGGAATAAGTTCGAAGTGGGGTACTCACTACCTGAAATAATATTGGTGATGGAATTGAAAACACCCAAAATCTCACAAACTTGTTCAACTTTCACCCAATCTTCAACCTTTGGGCAACAACAGTAAGATGTTTCCCGCTCCGCATATCGTGGAAAAACCTCTTTGAACTTGATAGCCTTCGACAACATTTCATATGTGGAATTCCATCTCGCCTTACAATCAATGACAAGTCTTCTGTCAGGTAGGTGTAGTTGTTGCACAATCTCAGAGAACATCTTCAATCGTGTTTCATTGTGATTGATAAAAACCACACTATCATGTATATCTTCAATGATCCCTTTAATTTCAGAAAGCCCATCTTGAACCATAAGATTCAATATGTGTGCACAGCAACGAACATGAAATAGCTTTCCATCACATAATAACCTAATCTGTCTTGAGAAAGTATCCTTCAAATTTCTCAGCGCCACATCATTCTTCGAAGCATTATCGACTGTAATTGAAAGAACCTGTCAATAGCATAATATGATTTAATTAGAATAAATAAGATAACCAAAATTTAAATCAACTATAAAATAAAATATTACATACCTTATTCTCAAGTCCCCATTCCTTTAAACATTTGTAAATCCCGTCAGAAATATGAATCCCACGAAGAGGAGGTGAAAGATGAACAAAATTTAGAACTCTCTTCTGTAGTTGCCAATTAGAATCCACAAAATGGCCTGTTATCACCATATATTCAATTCTCTGGTGAGATGACTTCCACATATCAGTAGTAAGACTAATCCTCTTCACATCTTTCAGTAAACACCGTAATTTTTCTTTTTCAATTTCATAAACTTGCACACAATCCTTCTTGATGGTGTTGCGTGAAATCTTCTCCCACTGAGGCATTCCACGCTTTTGCATAAGGTTGAATCCTTCTTCTTCAACAATCGAGAATGGATTTTCATGCATTAAAATCCAATGCGCAACGACTTCTCTCATTTTTGTCATATCAAGCTTTCCATCCATATAAGTAGACCCCATCAAAATCGGATTAGAACCAGCAGGCTTGAACAATAACATTTGTTGTTGTTGTCCTTTTCGTGCTCTAAGTTGACACGAATTTAAGTGCCTCCTCAAGTGAGTAGTCGCAGAACGTAGGCTGATGGAGAAAAGAACGTAGGAAAAAAAAGGAAAAAAATGGGTTTAATAAGGTCTAATGCTTAAAAACTAAACGTTTTATTGTTCAATAATTAACATTTCGGATTTAATATATTGAATTTATAATTTATGATTTAACTTTTAATATTTTATATTTAACACTTTGAAATTACTATTTTAGATTTATAATTTTGGAATTAGGGTGAAGAAAATATTATTACTATTATTATTATAGAGGACGATTCTTGTTCTGATAGTGGGATATATTATTGTTCTGATATATTATTACTACAATTTTCATCTATTTAGGGTGATATATTATTGTTCTGATAGTGGGACGATTCTTTCTTATAAAAGAGGAAAGAAACTACTAGCTAGTGTGGTGCCGTGGCCCGTGGGGTTCGAACCCCTTACCTATTGGTTAGGTAAGAAAACTTCTACCATCTAGATTATTAAATATTTTTTGTTCATATAAGCTCACGAATAGTTCTAATAATAATTTTAAGGCTCGAGCTCGAGCTCGTTTACATTCAAGTCGAGCTCGAGCTGGAGCTCGGCTCGTTTATAATAGAGCCGAGCTCGAACTTTTCTCGAGCCGTTTGCGAACCGTTCTCGAACCGTTCTGATCATTTACACCCCTACATGCATCTAGCCTAGGTTCATTTCGTGCATTTAAGTTCTTCTTCAGATGTTCTCTATATAATGGGCACCTTGTACTCATTTGCATAACAACTTTTGAATCAAATTATAAACCCTTATCAGACTTAGTGTCTTTTATCCGAAGTGAGTGGATTCTCCTTCAAACCCTCGTTCTTCATTTGGTGAATTTCCAAGTGCGGATTGAGTAGAGTGTATCAACCGGTGGTGGTGTATCTGTATCCTCCGTGTTGTGCCTCGCCCTCATCTTGTTCGTGGTGGTGTAACTGTATCCACGGCCAAACGAGTCTACCCGAGTCTTCTTTCACGGTGGTGCATCTGTATCCGTGGAGGTTGATCTCAACCCTTCCTTTTCATCATTCAGCCGCCTACCCCACACACCGTTCCGTCCATACCGAGCGTCACTCCATTCCGCACCCTTTTCAGTGACGTCCCCATTCGTTTTCGGTTTAGGAGTCATCTATTCCTTGCCGTCCCCGTATCACAAGTGTTAACATGATATCACAAGCACAAACACAAACAAATATATGGATCGAAGGGAGCGAGGATGTATGATCATCGTGATCCTATACACTTAACCGATAGCATATTATATGTGGATAGTTGATCGTAAAGCCCAAACCTTCCCTCACAAACCTTTAGCCCATCGGAAAGGTGTGATGTCAAATTGGCAATTGCGATCTATTTATTGAAGCATTTCCACCAAAGTTTTTCACGCGCCTGATTGTTGAACACCACTTTCCGGGTATACCTCTCATGGTACGCAACAGTTCGATAAAAGAAAATATGTCATGTTTTTACCTAACAGTTTGAGCTTTTAGGACAATTGGTATTGGCTGTTGTATAATAGTGGTATTAGAGCCAGATGTCAATGGTTTGCACCTCGCCATAAGCCAAAATGAAAAAGAATTAAAAATATGAAAAGATGCCACAAAATTCGACAGCTAGGGCCAATGAAGCCCGCCTAAAAACCTGATCAAGGGAATCGCAAAAATAGCCAAAGACGCCAGCCCGGTTACGCTTTTATTTAACAATTCGAGTTTTTAAGATAATTGGCGTTGGCCCATGTGAATGACCGCAAATCAAGGAGTAGTGTGTGCCCATTAGGCTCAAGTGGAAGGCCGCAAATCAAGGAATAATGTGAGCCCATTAGGCCCTTAAATGCCAAAAGTATGGAAAATTTCTCTAAAAACACAATTCTGGCTTCATTGGAAAAATACACCTCAAAAGATGAAAAAGTAGTGCGGCACGGCTAGACGACAATAAAAATAAAGAACTTTTATGGAGATATTCATAACCCACTATGGATGAGGCGTCTAAAATTTTGATTCATTTACCTAAGCTGATCGAGATGGTTAACGCAACCCAAAAGGCTAAAATTCTTGAAATGATCACACTGTAGCAGGTATAAAAATGTGCATCCCATCCCCTTAGAAAGATCAATTTGATTCGGTGAAGAAGCTCAACTTTATAAGATCATAACATCTTCATTTTAACTATAAATGATGAACAAAATATTCCATTGAAAAGTAAATGAAAGTTCGAAAATAATAAAATTATGCAAACTTAGAACTAAAGTTATTGATATTTAAAAACCTCATATCACCACACGAAAAATAGGGGAATCGACGGGTTCCCTTTCTTGGTGCATCCCGAAGCTCTCCACCACCAAAACCTTGTTCAAAAAATATCTATAATCAAATTGAAAACAAAAGGCATTCTACGGTAGGTAGGTAAGTAGGTTTAGCTCAAAAATTGGATTTGAAGAGTGTTGGATCGTTCAGGTACACTAAGACTCTGGTGAATTAACGTCACCTTTTTGCCATTTCTTACTTTAAGCGGAAGTGTGCTATATTATAATAGAAAGTTACTCAAATATTGATAACTTCTCGCTATAAGTATTACGATTTTGGTCGGGTTGATATTCGTATAGATGTATGCATGATCGTAAGAGACACAATAGTTTTATAGTGATTCGGCTTTAATCGACATATGTCGGCTTTCCACCAATGATGTGATTCCACTATATAATATAATGGGTGTAAAATTTCCTACACTAGGCTTATGTGTTTCTCACGAAGTGAGATTTAAAATCCTTAAACAATCTGGGAGATCATCCTTTAGGTAGATCAGCTCCTCACTGAGTAGATGTCTTCTCGTTTCCAGCAGATGGATCCTCTCAGTCAGCACTAGATAGCTCGATGGATTTTCTCATAGCACGTTGTCGTTTCAGCGTAAATGTATCTGTCAAAGAACAAATACAATGCCACAATAATAATATAATATAAATCCTCGTAGGTAGATAATTCCTCCAAGCAACAGAACATCCTCTCAGAAAGTAGCCCGTTCTAAATCACAACAAAGGAATGCTTATGCTTGAAATCAACATTTGAACACAACACTTATCTCCCTCTCAATATAAGCCTGTCTATTAACGCACTAGAGATAATAACGAAGAGTCTCTTAGAAACGAAAGAAAAAGATAAAAGGGTTGGTTCCTGACACAGCAGAACTGGGTTTCTCATATATCGAAGTCAAGGTATGCGTCGTACAAATAGTTCGGACATGCACGGTGACTGTTATGTCTCACTACACTACACACCTAGTGCCTAGGGGAATTTTCAACTCTAACGGCTCCCAAACAACTTGCTCTATTATCCCTTTAAATGAGGAGGTCGAGACTTCTACATAGTTACCTCTGTCGGTCACAGGGAACTCTTTGCACTCCGACGGTTTTCCCAACTCCTGCTCTACCCCGTAGGTACGAGACTTCCGCCGCGTACTCGCAAGTATGTGCCGAACTGATGGGAATTAACTGATAGTGATTTCGGCAGTTCGTGATTTCCTACGAAAGGACACAATAGGAATGCTTCCAACTGATGGGCTAGCAAGTGGCTACTACAATATGTACCGTATTCACTTAACTTCCCGAAGATAACTCATCAGTCGCTTGTTGAGCGCACTAGGGACAAACAATCCCTCTTAGGATGATCAAGGTTGCACACAGCCCATGGTACTCTCACACGCTTTTGTGAGTGGTAGGAACCATGCAATCACTTGGCATTTTTCGTTCCTCACCCAACCACATAGACCACACATATACGTCATTCATCTAATTTTATGAGGAAAATCATCATTGGAGTTGTCTACTTCATTGGGATAATACAATTGATTTGTTTTTTAAAGTATCAAATCAGGATCCGATTTGTATGAGAAGAAAGCTTCTCAACGTGCATAAGAAAGACTTAACAACTGTCCAAATTCATAGGAGCAGATAGCTCCTCAAGAAGGAAAGTCCTAGAATGACAGTTTTCTTTAATTGATTTATTTCATCCTAAATAGATGATTAATTACCATGTTTGAAGATAATTAATCTAATAAAAGTTTTTTGAGATTAATTTTTAAAATCAAATCATAATTTAAATAATTTGATTTGATCATTATCCTTTGCAATGTTACTTTGCTACAGAAGGAATATTGACTTTCATTATTAGAAGATTTATTTAGAAATTTTTATTTCGAATATATGTATATATTCTAATTTAATGATATCTTGTTAAAATATTTTGAGACATTTATAATGATTTAATTATAATCAATTTAGATAATTTGAATTATGTTCTATATTTGTATAATATCGTTGAATAAAATATATGGAAAGAAACATGTTTCCATATTTGGAGAAGATAAACACATTAATATATAATATCTTACTATAAACATCGATACACTTCGCCAGTTTATCACTAAAAATAAGCGTAATATTACACTAATAAATTATTGGATTTTAGCAACACGCTTATCGGGCTCATCATCAAAACCAACGTGAACATTCACCCTTTCATACAAAGATAGCTCCCCATACGAGTAAGCATCCATTCGTCTGAGAACAAGACACCCTCACATTTATTCATTTAATTTATCATAAAACCTACCCCCATTTGTGTCATATCGAAGAGAAGGTGAAGGCATGCAAAGCCATGCTGCACATAGAGATTCATTTATCAAAACATCTTAAAGTGGAGAGCACCCTCGATTATCATAACTAAATTCCCTGATCACGGCCATTAGCTTTTGGATCATCTTCTCCAGCTTGGCTAGTCGCTCACCGAAGCCATCCATCCTTCATAGAATAGAGCGCCTGGTGAAATTAATTTCCTCGGAGAAGACTTTTTGCAACTTTGGAGAAAGAGGCGTAACATGTGCAACAACATCCTTCTCGCCCATAGAATGCCTAATGGATGACCTTAATCGGTAGCATAATATGGAGATGATATTTTTACCGAGTGAAATAATTATCTTTCGAACAAAATCTTTTAAGATAAAGTTGCACGATCAACGTTCATGCTTATAATTAGGATCGCATATCCCTAGTTCATTTGAAAATACATGAACCTTTTACTATTGAGTATTTGGTAAATATATCAGCGAGTAGCTTCTCAGTATTTACACATTGAATGTCAATAGTGCCACTTTGTACATTACTACGTAGGAAATGTTGTTTCAACTCGATATGCTTTCATCTCGTGTGATAAACAAGATTTCGCGAAAGATTGTTTGCTCTTGTGTTATCACACATAATAGGAATATTACAAAAATGAAGATTGTAGTCTCCTAGTTGTTGTCGCTTCCAGAGCAGGTGCACACAACAACTAGCTGCTGCGACATATAAAACTACAGTTGTAGATAAAGCAACAGATATATGCTTTTTAGATAACCAAGAAATTATCATATTCAATAGTAATTAACAGGTACTAGAAATACCTTTTCAATTAGGCAAAATATACGTTTATGGCATCAATTTTGGGCTAACTTTCTATTTTGTCATTAACTTAGTTTGTTATATAATTTTGTCACTAAATTTTGTTTTAATTTTGATTTTGGCCATCCCTGAATTTCTTCTAGCGAATGCCAAACAAGGCCTTAATATAGCCTGACTCCTATATTAGTGAAGTTCCAACCTCTCATTCGTTCGCCTCATAATCCACTTTACCGTAGTACAGCCACCTAATAGAACATCATCCAACCTGCATTGATTTTGCGTATTTTTTGCCAGCATCAACAACTATCGTCCAATTTCGGCTTCCAATTTACTTGATTTATCCATCAAAATTTTAAAATAAAAAAACATATGAGAGGTTTCAAAATTATTTCCCTTTTTTATTTTTTTCTTTTTTAGGCGATAAATGAAAATTGTCTATTAAGGTCTATTGGCTTACGCCCGATAAAATTCAAGACTGATCAAAACAAAATAAAAGTAAAAGTTGGTGACATAAATTATATAACATACTAAATTAATGACAACATAATTTCGACTCAAAGTTGATGCCATAAATTGATATTGTTCTTCTCAATTAATACGATATCCAGCGTAATCTACCATTGAATATCTTATAGGATCTAGCAATGACCCTCTTGGATACCAAAGCCTTAAGCTGATAGTTCCTATGATATATCAATTATCCTCTTTACTACATCTATGTGTGATGCGCACTACAACCAGATCGAAGAAGTTACAATCAAGTAGGAAGTTGTGGCCTATATTGTGCTGGAGTGGATTGGACCAAGTAAAGCTTAATTTGGGCAAGTTTGAAGCATTTTGGAGAAGTAAAGACCCCTACTTAAGACTCAGCCCATGGAAGGACGAATTTGTAGTATTATAGTCTTAAATGGAGTCATTTATGAAGTTAGTGGAATGGTGGCAGTGGGGAAATTGATTAAGGGGTTAGTGGGGAGTGCATTTAGTGCAGTTTGTCTAGAACTCTCTCTTCGAAGTCTTTTAAAGGGTTCTATGCTGAAGGAGAAGGGCAGATCTTTAGGGAAGTTTAAACTTGAGTGGTTATTTCTTTTCTTTGTATCACTTAACCTAGAATCTAAGTGTGGTGAGTTAAGAGTGTTTTCGCAGCCTTCCGTTCACGGTGGTGCCATCGTTGTATCCGGGTTCGAGGTTGTTCTATCCAGACCTTGTTGAGGTTTGTTCTTATTTTATTTAGGTTCAAGTTTACTTTGCCGGGTGTTTCCGCATCATTTGGTATCCGAGCGAGAGGTTATGGCTGGAAGAGTTCCACGCGGCATTTCTCTTGAAGAAGCACGCACTATTCATTTGAAGCGTGAAGTAGCAGATCTAAGGCGCCAACTTCGACAACTTCTCAGCGACCGTGGTACGTCGGAAGGTCATTCACATTCGTCTTCTGTTCAAGCGGAGGAGGAGAACCCATTCGTGGAGATGACCATCAACAAGGGGTCCATCAACGACATCAGCCTGCTCGTTCTTTTGGAATAAGAGTTGATATTCCGGAGTTCGAAGGGATGACAAATCCAGAAGAATTTCTTGATTGGCTCCACACAATCGAGAGAGTGTTTGAGTATGAAGACATCCCTGAGGACAGACGTGTTAAGATGGTAGTGCTCCTTCTCCACAAGTACGCGAGTCTGTGGTGGGAGAATCTGAATCACTAAAGGCAACGTGAGGGTAAGGAGAAAATACATTCATGGGAAAAGATGAAGCGAGCCTTGAAGAAGCGGTTCTTGCCGGAACGCTATCGTCAAGACCTTTTCCTCAAGTTAAATTCGTTACAACAATCAACGTCAGTTCCGGAGTACACCCGCGTGTTCGAACAGCTCATGTTACAATGTGACATATCTGAGCCACAGGAACAGACCATTGCGAGATACATCAAGGGTCTCAAATCACAAATAGCAGATGCGGTGGAGTTACAACCTTATTGGAGCTTTGGAGATGTGTGCAACCTTGCTCATAAGGTTGAAAAGCAGCAAGTGAAACGAGAATCACCACGGCCAGCTACTAAGGTTTTTCCTCCCTACAAAGGCGGTACATCAACTCGATCTAATCCATTGGCAACCAATAAGGAGAAAGGAAAAGAAGAATTCCGACCACCCCAGGAAGCGGGAAAGGGGCCGAAAATGCTTCAAATGCCACCATGGTTATGGACATGTCGCGGCTGAATGTCCAACACGAAGGACGATCACCATCAAGGAGCTGTCCGACGATGATGATAATGAAGGAACTCGAGAGGACAGACCCATATGGGATGCTGAAGAGGAATATGTGGAAGAGCTAGATGAGGGAGAATTGCTCGTGGTTCGCAAGGCTCTAAATGCATACGTCGTACTGGAGGAAGCTGACCTGCGAGAGCGCATCTTCCAAACCCGTTGCACAGTACAAGGGAAGGTGTGCCATGTGATTGTGGATAGCGGTAGCTGCACCAATGTAGCGTCAACTACCATGGTGGAGAAGTTAAAGTTGCCTACGAATCCACACTCCCAACCTTACAAGCTTCAATGGCTAAACAAGGACAGCGACATACGGGTAACTAAACAAGTTCTCATCTCCTTGTCTATTGGTCAAAACTACAGGGACACGGTCACCTGCGATGTCGTACCAATGGACGCATGCCACTTGTTATTGGGAAGACCATAGCAATATGATCGACGAGCTGTGCATGATGGGTATCGGAATACCTACTCTATCAGCATGGACCAGAAGAAGATTACGCTTCTACCATTGTCGGCACCAGCCACGTCAAGGCCACTGAAAGATGCTCAAAGTCAAATTCCGAAGCAAGTTGAGTTGATCAAGGCTGTTCGAGGCAATGAGCACATGTACGTCTTGATGATCCTCGAGGAGAGCATGGAGGCAGAAGCAACTACGCACCCTCTAGTAAAGAGATTACTTCAGGAGTTCGAGGACGTGTTTCCGAAGGAGATGCCATGAGGACTTCCACCATTGCGGGATATCCAGCATCAAATTGACCTCATTCCGGGGGTGACGCTTCCCAACAGACCAGCCTATCGCTGCAATCCTGAAGAAGCAAAAGAGCTGCAACGGCAAGTGGAAGAGCTTATTCAAAAGGGGTTCATGCGAGAAAGTCTCAGCCCATGTTCCGTTCCCGCAATCCTCGTACCTAAGAAGGATGGTTCATGGAGAATGTGCGTGGACAGCCGCACTATCAACAAGATCACGGTCAAATACAGGTTTCCCATTCCTTGTTTAGATGACATGCTTGGAGAGCTGTATGGCGCGTGTGTTTTCTCGAAGCTGGATTTGCGTAGTGGATATCACTAAATTCGTATGAAAGAAGGAGATGAATGGAAGACGGCGTTCAATACCAAGTTCGGCTTGTATGAATGGCTTGCTATGCCCTTTGGCCTCTCGAACGCGCCTAGCACTTTCATGAGATTGATAAACCAGGTGTTCCTACCTTTCCTTGGCAAGTTCATCGTTGTTTATTTTGACGACATTCTTGTGTATAGTCGCAGCGAAATGAGCACTTGGAACATCTTCGACAACTGTTCACCAAGCTTCGAGAAAAACACCTCTTTAGTAACATCAACAAATGTGAGTTCCTTGTCCCCAAACTTGTCTTCTTGGGGTACGTCATCTCCAAGGATGGAACCCAGGTTGACGAGAGCAAAATCGAAGTGATCCGACACTGGCTAATTCCAAAGACCACCCATGACGTTAGAAGTTTCCACGGTCTTGCTTTTCATTCTACTGGCGGTTCATCAAAAGTTTCAGCACCAATGTCTGACGGGAACAACCTTTGAATGGACAGCGGAAGCCCAGACTAGTTTTGAAAACCTCAAGAGACGACTTTGCGAGGCACCGGTTCTAGCGCTTCCGAACTTCAAAAATATGTTTGAGGTGGAATGTGATGCTTCAGGGATTGGAATTAGAGGGGTCCTAATTCAAGAGGGTCGATCGATCGCCTACTTTAGTGAAAAGTTGAATGGATCGCGGCTGAACTATTCAACTTATGACAAGGAGTTTTTCGCAATAGTTCGAGCATTGGAGAATTGGAGTCACTATCTGTTGCCGCGAGAGTTTGTCCTTCATATCGACCACGAAGCTTTGAAGCACATAAATGGGCAGGTCAAGGCTCAACAAGCGACATGCGAAATGGGTGGAGTTCCTTCAAACATTAACATTTGTGCTGAAACACAAGTCTGGAGCAAAGAATGTGGTTGCGGATGCCTTATTAAGGAAAATGACGTTAATTAGTATGATGGAATCCATGTTGATTGGATTTGAGGCGCTGAAGGAGTTGTATGCCACCGATGACGATTTCAAGGAGATTTATCACGAGTGTTTGACCAAGGAAGTGGAGCATTACCATATTTTCAATGGTTTTCTATTTCGAGGTTCAAGACTATGCATTCCTCGAAGTTCCTTTCGAGAGTTGCTGATTCGAAAAGTTCTTCGAGGAGGGATTGCCAGCCATTTCGGAGTGCAGAAGACATTTGAAATATTGCACGAACATTTATATTGGCCAGGGATGAACAAAGCCGTCGAGGTGCTGGTTCGACGATGTAGCATTTGTCACCGTGCGAAGAGTCATATCCAGCCCCAAGGCCTCTACACTCCTCTACAGGTGGCAGATCGTCCATGGGAGGACATCAGCATGGACTTCGTTCTTGGTTTGCCTCGAACGCAGCGACAAAAGGACTCCATAATGGTGGTTGTTGATCGATTCTTGAAGATGGCGCATTTCATTCCTTGCAGGCTGACTGACGATGCCATTAATGTTGTGGATCTTTACTTTCGCGAAATTGTTCGGCTATATGGTATTCCAACGACGATTGTATCTGATCGTGATGCAAAGTTCCTGAGTTACTTCTAGAAAACAATGTGGCATAAGCTTGGGACGAAACTACTCTTTAGCATCACTTGTCACCCTCAGACTGATGGCAAACCGGAGGTAGTTAATCGAACCATGGGAGCCATCCTTAGAACAATGGTGTCAAAGAATCAGAAAGATTGGGACCTCAAGCTTGCACATGTCGAATATGCATACAACCGAGCTCCTCAGAGCACCACGAAAGCATCTCCCTTTGAGGTAGTTTATGGTATTAACCCGCAAGTGCCTATTGATCTATTACCGATGTCGAGCAAGGATGCCGTGAACATGGATGCTGTCAAACGAGCCGAGGAAAGGCTGAAACTCCACCAGCAGATTCGAGCAAATATAGAGAAGCAAAATGAAAGATACATGAAGAAGGCGAACCAGGGACGTAAAGAACGGATCTTCCAACCCGGTGATCTGGTGTGGATTCATCTTCGTAACGAAAGGTTTTCTACAAGACGAAAGAATAAACTCATGCCTCGAGCAGAAGGACCTTTTCCTGTGGTGGAACGGATCAACAATAATGCCTACAATATCGACCTCCTGGGGGAATACGGAGTTTCGACAACTTTCAATGTTCAGGACCTGGCACCATACGAGGATGATGAAGACCCCTTAGATTTGAGAACAAATCTTTTCCAACAAAGGGGGAATGATGCGCACTACAACCAGATTGAAGAAGTTACAATCAAAGAGGAAGTTGTGGCCTATAATGTGCTGGAGTGGATTGGACCAAGTAATCATTCATTTGGCCAAGTTTGAAGCATTTTGGAGAAGTAAAGACCCTTACGTAAGACCCAGCCCATGGAACGACGAATTTGTAGTATTAGAGTCTTAAATGGAGCCATTTATGAAGTTAGTGGGATCGTGGTAGTGGGGGAATTGATTAAGAGGTTAGTGGGGAGTGCATTTAGTGCAGTTTGTCTAGAACTCTCTCTTCGAAGTCTTTTAAAGGGTTCTATGCTGAAGGAGAAGGGGAGATCTTTTGGGAAGTTTAAACTTGAGTAGTTCTTTCTTTTCTCTGTATTACTTAGCTTAGAATCTAAGTGTGGTGAGTTGAGAGTGTTTTTGCTGCCTTTCGTTCACGGTGGTGCCATCGCTGTATCCGGGTTCGAGGTTGTTCTATCCAGACCTTGTTCGGGTTTGTTCTTAATTTGTTTAGGTTCAAGTTTAAACTTTGCCGGGTGTTTCCGCAACAGAATCATCTATTCCTTATCGGCCCCTATCATCTTGGTATGAGAGCACACAGTTGTCAATGGCAGGAAGATTCCAACGCGGTATGTCTCTAGACGAAGCACAAGTTGTTCGGCTTGAGCAGCAGATCGCCGATCTTCCGCAACCACTACAGTCGTTGCAGACTCATCATGCATCGACTTCCCGTTGTCGATCAGACAACAATGCTGAGGAGAACCCGTGGCATGAGGACTCGAGGATCTTCATTGGAGTAGCGTCGACAAGAAAGAAGGGTCCCACTGATTAGTGTTTAGATTTCGAAGTTCGAAGGAAACTTGGACCTAGTGCTCCTGTGTGATGTCCAGGAGGCTTCCGAGCAAACCATCGCCAGGTACCTTCGAGGACTTAAGCCTCATATTGCAGATTCGGTCGAACTTCAACAGTATTGGACGTTTGACGATGTTCTAGCATTAGCGCATAAAGTTAGTGCACGACCAGTGGCGAAGGCTTCGCCTTTCAACGAGGGGAGTAGCCCGCAGCCTAAGGAACAATTGAGCAGCTCGAAGAAAAGTCCATCGTCGAATGCAAAGCCAGAAGCAAGGTCCATTGATCGAGACTCAAATCGACGATATTCCACATGACATCATAATGTCCGAATCGACGTAATATTATCCTTCAGGAACTGCCTAAATATGAAGAGGACGTGGTCGAACATCCTTTGCCAACGCCGATTTGGGATCACAAAGCGATCGAAGTATATCCGGATGAAGGAGAGCTGCTTGGCATTCGTAGGGCTTTAAGCTTCTGATACAAAGACGGACAACAACTTATCCCCGTCGACGCGCAGCAAGAGAGGCGTTACTTTGCTCGCTTGCGACTGAGCTACGACTGTAACGCAAGAGGTTCAAGTCGACGCGACGCTAGGAGGCACAAGTCGACGCGACTCAAGGATGTGCGATACGACGAGCGCGACTGGGCAATGAAAAGTCGGCCAAACCAAGAGTCTCGAAGATGAAGAGCCTCGAGGAAGCTGAATCGATTCGCATTCCTCATTCATGCATTTATCATTCATGCTTTGCATTTACTTTGTTGCATTTACAATAAGCCAATTATGGCTCATTCATGAATCTGGCCTTGCATACATCTAGCCTAGGTTCATTTCCATGCATTTAAGTACTTCTTCAGGTGTTCCCTATATAATGGGCACCTTGTACTCATTTGAAAGACAGCTTTGAATCAAATTATTAAACCCTTATCAGACTTTTTGTCTTTTATCCGAAGTGAGTGGATTCTCCTTCAACCTCGTTCTTCATTTGGTGGATTTCCAAGTGCGGATTGAGTAGAGTGTTTCAACCGGTGGTGGTGTATCTGTATCCTCCGTGTTGTGCCTCGCCCTCGTCTTGTTCGTGGTGGTGTATCTGTATCCACGGTCAAACGAGTTATCCGAGTTCTTCTTTCACGGTGGTGTATCTGTATCCGTGGAGGTTGAATCTCAACCTATCTATCAACTACCCATTTATCCCATTTCCAGCCGCACCCATTAAACATTATCTTTCGTCCATACCCAACGTCACCCATTCCGCATCATTCTGTGGCGTTTCCCTTGTTTTTGGTTAAGGAATCCTCTATTCCTTGCCGTTCCCGTGTCATCTTGGTATCAGAGCGCCCTAGGTTGTCAATGGCCGAAAGATTCCAACGCGGTATGTCTCTAGACGAAGCACAAGTTGCTCGACTTGAGCAACAAGTCGCTGATCTTCAGCAGCAACTACAGTCATTGCGAACGCACCATGCATCCTCTTCTCGTAACCGCGAAGAGAGCGATCATGAGGAGAACCCATGGCGTGAGGAGTCTCAACGAGGATATTCGCCGCAATATCAGAGACAGGAGAGAAGAGCCCCGACGATGAACGTACAGATTCCGGAGTTCGAAGGAAACTTGGACCCCAACGAATTCATCGATTGGATGCACACCGTGGAGCGCATCTTTGATTACGAGGAAGTGCCCGAGGATCGAAAGGTGAAACTGGCTGCCTTGAAATTGAAGAAGTACGCGAGTTTGTGGTGGGAGAACACCAACCAGCAGCGCCGTAGGGAAGGGCGTGACAAAATTCGTACATGGTCAAAAATGAAGAGGTCCATGACGAAGAGATTTCTACCGGAGCATCATCGACGAGATCTCTACCTCAAATTGCAGTCGCTTCAACAAGTCTCTAGTGTATCGGAGTATACATGGGAGTTTGAGAGACTGTTGCTGCAATGTGACGTCCAAGAAGCCCCAGAGCAAACCATTGCTAGGTATCTTCGAGGACTCAAGCCCCAAATCGCAGATGCTGTCGACCTACAACAATATTGGAGTTTCAACGATGTGCGAGCATTGGCGCACAAGGTGGAACAGCAGCAAGCGAGGAGAGCGACTACCCGCCCATTTGTGAAGGCCGCGCCTTTCAACAAGGGGAGTAGCTCCCAGGCGAAGCCGCCGTCAAGAACAACATCGCAGAGAGTCCCACCGTCGACTACAAGACCTGAAGTCAAGTCGCACGAGCGAGACATCAGTCGGCGATGTTTCAAGTGCCAAGGAGTTGGGCACATGGCTTCTGAGTGTCCAACGAGGAGGAACGTTGTCATCAGAGAATTATCTGATGAAGAAGAGGAGTTCGAGGAGAACGCCGACCCTGTTTGGGATACCGAAGAGATAGAAGAGTATCCGGACGAAGGAGAGCTGTTAGTCGTCCGAAAGGCTTTAAGTGTGACACCTGCGAAGGAGGAAAGTCAAAGGGAGAGCATCTTCCATACTAGGTGCACAGTCGCAGGAAAGGTATGTTTGGTGATTGTGGATAGTGGTAGCTGCACCAACGCCGTGTCAAGGACGATGGTTGAAAAGCTGAAGTTGCCCA
The DNA here is from genome assembly GCA_023653495.1 of Melastoma candidum. Taxonomy (NCBI): domain Eukaryota; kingdom Viridiplantae; phylum Streptophyta; class Magnoliopsida; order Myrtales; family Melastomataceae; genus Melastoma; species Melastoma candidum. The sequence continues at coordinate 24,458,943 of CM042886.1, forward strand.
TCGAAGCGCATCCACATCCCTACCGTCTACAATGGCTCAACAAGGAGAGTGACGTTCGAGTCACACAGCGAGCGCGAGTTCCATTTTCCATTGGGAAGAGCTACAAGGATGAAGTCGCTTGCGACGTCATTCCCATGGATGCGTGCCACCTACTATTGGGGAGACCGTGGCAGTTTGATCGACGCGCACAACACGACGGGTATCGCAATACCTATTCCATCCACATCGGAGAAAAGAAGGTTACTTTGATGCCCCTCACTAGTCAGCCTACAATCGCGACCCAGGATCGACTCAGCGACCAGCCTCTCAAGGGAGTTCAACTAAGTCGAGCGATTCAAGACGGTGAGAAGGCTTATTTTGTGATTCTTGTCGAATCCATCCCAGGTCAAGCGACGAGCCATCCTCAAGCCGCTTCCATTCTTGAGGAGTTCAAGGACGTATTCCCAGAGGAGCTACCAGTCGACTTACCACCGATGCGGAGCATCCAGCATCAAATCGACTTGGTTCCAGGAGCGTCGCTACCAAATCGACCAGCCTATCGATGCAATCCAGAGGAGGCAAAGGAGTTGCAGAGGCAAGTCGACGAGCTTGTCGACAAGGGATCAGTTCGAGAGAGTTTGAGCCCATGTTCGGTTCCAGCCATATTGGTGCCGAAGAAGGATGGCACATGGAGAATGTGCATGGACAGTCGAGCGATCAACAAAATTACAGTAAAGTATCGCTTTCCTATCCCTCGACTGGATGATATGTTGGATGAGTTGCATGGAGCGCAGGTGTTTTCCAAAGTGGATTTGCGCAGTGGTTATCACCAGATCCGGATGAAAGAAGGCGACGAGTGGAAGACAGCCTTCAAGACTAAGTACGGGTTGTACGAGTGGTTGGTGATGCCATTTGGGTTGTCCAACGCGCCCAGCACGTTCATGCGACTAATGACCCATGTCATGCGACCATTCATGGGGAAGTTTGTGGTCGTCTACTTCGACGATATTCTTGTCTACAGCCGGAGCAATGAGGAGCATATCAATCATTTGCAAGCTGTATTCAACACACTTCGGGAGGAAAAACTATATGGAAATCTCAAGAAATGTGAGTTCTTCCAACCGAGTGTAATATTTCTTGGATTTGTCGTCTCAGCAGAAGGAATAAAGGTGGACGAGAGCAAGATTGAAGCGATCAAGGAGTGGCCGACTCCAAGGAATTTCCGCGACATTCGCAGCTTCCATGGCTTAGTGTCGTTCTATCGGAGGTTCATTCAAGGATTTAGCTCAATCGCAGCCCCACTCACCGAATGCTTAAAGGGAGACAAATTCGAGTGGACACCAGTCGCACAAGCTAGTTTCGAGCGACTGAAGGAGTGTCTAAGCGCAGCCCCAGTTCTAGCTTTACCCGACTTTGCGAAGATGTTCGAAGTGGAATGTGATGCATCGGGAGTAGGAATTGGAGGAGTTTTGCTGCAGGAGGGAAGACCCATCGCTTATTTCAGCGAGAAGCTCAATGGCGCCAAATTGAACTACTCGACTTATGACAAGGAGTTCTTGGCAATTGTTCGAGTACTCGAGACTTGGAGTCATTACTTGCTGCCCCGGGAGTTTGTGTTGCACTCCGACCATGAAGCTCTCAAGTACATCAATGGTTAGCACAAGCTTAGTCGCCGACATGCGAAGTGGGTAGAGTTTCTGCAAGCTTTCAACTTTGTCTTGAAGCACAAACCAGGCGCGAAGAACGTAGTCGCAGATGTTCTATCGAGGAAAATGATGTTACTATCTGCGATGGAGACAAAGCTGATTGGTTTTGAGTATCTGAAGGAGTTGTACAAGGACGATGAAGATTTTGGAGCGATCTTCGTCCAATGCGCCCAGCAAGCCATCGATCGATTCCATCAGGTGAATGGGTTCTTATTTCGCGACTCTAAGCTATGCATTCCAAGGAGTTCGACGCGAGAGCTATTCATACGAGAAATCCATGGAGGAGGGATCGCTGGACATTTTGGAGTCGACAAGACGCTGGCAATGCTACAAGAGCATTTCTATTGGCCTCGACTGGAGAAGCAAGTGCGAGGACTAATCGCGAGATGTGCGACTTGCCAGCAAGCGAAGAGCCGTGTCCAACCTCAGGGTCTCTACACTCCATTGCCCGTCCCAGAGCGACCATGGGAACATGTGAGTATGGATTTTGTGCTAGGACTGCCGAGAACGCAACGAAGAAAGGATTCGATCATGGTAGTGGTCGACCGATTTTCGAAGATGGCACACTTCATCCCATGTCAGAAAACGGACGATGCGACCAACGTAGCAGATTTGTACTTTCGAGAAGTGCTAAGGTTGCATGGAGTACCCAAGTCGATCGTTTCAGATCGCGACACGAAGTTCCTGAGCTACTTCTGGAAGACACTGTGGCACAAGTTGGGAACGAAGCTCGTATTCAGCACAGCTTATCATCCGCAAACCGATGGACAAACGGAGGTTGTCAATCGCACTATGGCTGCAATCCTTCGAACCTTGGTCTCGAAGAACCAGAAGGATTGGGACATCAAGCTTGCCCATGCTGAATTCGCATACAATCGAGCCCCAAGCTCGACAACGAAGTCATCACCCTTTCAGGTAGTCTACGGACTCAATCCTTTAGTCCCTGTTGAACTAATGCCTGCGAGCGACTTGAGATCAGTTAGCAGAGATGCTGAAGAGCGCGCCAAGGAGATGCGATTGCTCCATGAGAAGACTCGAGCACAGATCGAGAAGGCCAATCAACGTTACGCAGAAAGAGCCAATCGCGGAAGAAGAGTGAAGATCTTTCAACCAGGCGACTTAGTTTGGATTCATTTGCGCAAGGAGCGATTCCCAGACAAGAGGAAGAACAAGCTCATGCCGCGCGCTGAAGGACCATTCAAGATCATCGAGCGCATCAACGACAACGCCTACAAAATTGATCTTCCAGGTGACTATGGCGTTTCTGCCACATTCAACGTCCAGGATCTCATGCCGTTTGTGGAGGATGACGACGACGAGAGTTTGAGGACAAACTCTTTTCAACAAGGGGAGGATGATACAAAGACGGACAACAACTTATCCCCGTCGACGCGCAGCAAGAGAGGCGTTACTTTGCTCGCTTGCGACTGAGCTACGACTGTAACGCAAGAGGTTCAAGTCGACGCGACGCTAGGAGGCACAAGTCGACGCGACTCAAGGATGTGCGATACGACGAGCGCGACTGGGCAATGAAAAGTCGGCCAAACCAAGAGTCTCGAAGATGAAGAGCCTCGAGGAAGCTGAATCGATTCGCATTCCTCATTCATGCATTTATCATTCATGCTTTGCATTTACTTTGTTGCATTTACAATAAGCCAATTATGGCTCATTCATGAATCTGGCCTTGCATACATCTAGCCTAGGTTCATTTCCATGCATTTAAGTACTTCTTCAGGTGTTCCCTATATAATGGGCACCTTGTACTCATTTGAAAGACAGCTTTGAATCAAATTATTAAACCCTTATCAGACTTTTTGTCTTTTATCCGAAGTGAGTGGATTCTCCTTCAACCTCGTTCTTCATTTGGTGGATTTCCAAGTGCGGATTGAGTAGAGTGTTTCAACCGGTGGTGGTGTATCTGTATCCTCCGTGTTGTGCCTCGCCCTCGTCTTGTTCGTGGTGGTGTATCTGTATCCACGGTCAAACGAGTTATCCGAGTTCTTCTTTCACGGTGGTGTATCTGTATCCGTGGAGGTTGAATCTCAACCTATCTATCAACTACCCATTTATCCCATTTCCAGCCGCACCCATTAAACATTATCTTTCGTCCATACCCAACGTCACCCATTCCGCATCATTCTGTGGCGTTTCCCTTGTTTTTGGTTAAGGAATCCTCTATTCCTTGCCGTTCCCGTGTCAGCTTCACACCTGGTCAAGAGGAGTGCCAACGAGAGAGCATCTTCAACACGAGGTGCACAGTCAAGGATAAGGTTTGTTAAGTCATTATTGGCAGTTGAAGTTGCACCAATGCTGCCTCCAGGAAATAGTTGGGAAGCTCCAACTATCGGTCGAGCCTTGTCCACATCGTTATCGACTTTTGTGGCAGAGTGAAGCTAGCGATCTTCTAGTGACCGAACAGGTTCGTGTGCCATTCTCAATTGGAAACAGCTATAAAGATGAAGTGGTTTGTGACGTCATTCAAATGGATGCTTGTCACCTCCTTCTTGGGAGACCATGTAGTACGATCGTCGAGCACAATATGACGGATTTCACAACATATTCCATCAGTATCGCCAACAAGAAAATCATGTTGATACCTTCGACTTCTCCGACTGTCGCAGCGCCGGCGAAACCCAAACCTACATCGGACGTCAAGAGTGTCAAGAGTGTGAGACTGATACTACCCCTCCAGGAGGAAGATGAATCCCCTTCATTAAGCCGAATAGAAGCTGGCTGCCAAGGATCAACACAACATGCACCCTCTAGTGGAGAATCAATTAACAGTACCTGTTTGGGATGTAGAGGAAGAGCGTGTCGAGGAGTTAAATGAACTCAAGTTGTTGATGTTTCAGAAGGCCCCCACTGCAAATGTAGTATTGGGTGCAGTCGAACAACAAGTGCACGCCATTGAGGTTAGTTGACAAGAGCTCTTACTAAGATCATCCTGGAGAGGAGCGACGAAGGGAGAACGTCGATCTAACTAAAGCAAAGTGAGAGTGTGGTGATTGAAGTTTTAATTCTGTTGGGATCAGTCCAAGAGTTATTGACGACGCATCTTCAAATAAGTATTAGAGGAATCCTATATAAGGTCTGGACGATTGATTACTATGCAAGTTTGGGGACAAACTTTCCTCAACAAGGGGAGAATGACACAAAGATGGCCAACGATCAGCCCCAGCTCCCGCTATCATTTACTCAAGGAGTCATCTCGCTGATCACCGAGACAAATAGGAGTGGATTTATATGCCTATTTGATCGAGGCAAGAGTCGACTCTAAACGATTGTCAATCGACCAGGAGACAAAGTTGGAGCGAAGGAATCACCAGGCGACAAGTCGATTCATGCGACGACAAAACCAAGCGACGAGAGTTGTGAGCGATGTTGATTTAGGCGACGAGTTGGTGTAGTGACGCTGCCGAAGTGTTCATTAAGGGAAGGAACATCAGCGAACCGGTCAGCTCGAGTGAGAATCAACCAGCGTCGAAGTACGGACAAAGCGAATTTCGATTGAGACCCCGTCGAAGCAAGGATCCGTCGAAGTGAGCACCCGTCGAAGGAAATCTGATCGAAGTAGAAGCAACCCCTGCATTAAAGACGCACTGATTGTCCCGCCACCCACGCCTCCACTATCTTGCATTTATGTTGTTACATTTCCAATAAGCGATTTATAGTTCGTCCATGAATCTAGCCATGCATGCATTATTTTACATTCAAAGTCTTGCATTTATTCTCCTCGAAGGGTTATCAATAATTCCTTCTGAAGGTTCCTGTTCACCCTTAAAACTATCATCTTCTTCTAATGATTGGTCAACTGTTTCTTCTGAGGGATCTTCTTCTTGTTCCGAGGGGTTCTCCTCTTATGAGGATTCTTCCGTATTCTCTTCATCTGAGCTCTCTTCGTCTGAGGATTCTACTTCAACCAAATTTACGTGTTCCGGGAGAGGATTCTTTTTTCATGTCTGGTGCAGGAGCTAGAGCAGATGCAGACGTAATTATCCCATCATCTAAGAGGTTCTGAATTTTGAATCACAAGGCGATGCAATCCTTTATGTCATGCCCCAGTGCCCCGGAATGATCACTCCTTGTCCGTACTACACATTCGCATCACAAAATTTCTCGGCCCTTCCGGCCCCGGCGTCCGTAACACACCCAATTCATTTCCATTTCCATATCTCAACGTCCACAAATAATTCGAGAAAACAAACCACATTTCGAGCACTCGTTTTATTCAAAGTATTTAACCAAACACTCACAATACTCTTTCATAGTTGGAAAGTATTACACAATTCAGTGACAATTGAGTTATAAAAATTTATACAACGGAAACTTTCTATCGAACATGAAAATAAGCATGCATAGATCGCTTCTATTACCTGCCAAAAACACGAAATACCGTTAGTCAAATGACAAGGTACGACAGCTCAAGCACACACAACCAGTCGCCCATAACATCCCTTGACGTATCTCGAAATCGAGACCTCGTCTCAAAATTCTGACCTCAACGATCGCAACTAAGTTGCTTAAAGTAGCCTCCGAAAACGTCGCATTTTCAGCCTTTGCATGTCCCATAAAAGCTTCATGTTCATGTACTTTCAGCCGCATACGTCGCATTTTCAGCCTTTGCATGTCCCATAAAAGCTTCATGTTCATGTACTTTCAGCCGCATAACATTCCGCTACCACGGATCAAACCATTCGGGTGCGTAAAACCACGTAACTTCCCTCTGTGCCTCAGCTTTTCGCCCATCTTTTCCAGCCAACTAGGCTATCCAATACACAATTCCGAAGGTGGATTCCTTCTGTCCAAACCCTCCTCATATCCGCCTCATAAGGCAGTCCCATTGGCGTTTCAATGTATCGTCGTAAACTTTCATTCCGCCTACAATATGTGGGTCGTTCGATTACTTTAATTTATTCGTGCCTTCTACACATAATAAATGCTCCTCTCATCGAGGAGTATCAACTCCGGATTGGCTATGAATGACCATAACAAGTCCCCTTTCCAGCCTATGTTCATTTAATAACAATGTTCAGTATTAGTAAGTTCGCATCCACGAATGTTCGTGCTTATCCACAACAATCTCATTCGTAGTTTCGACCTTTCCTTTTTTCAATACCGACGAACCAGCCTGTCAATCCCTATTTGCCCTATTCTCAGGCCTCAATTATATGCCAAGGTATACACTCTGAATGGGCAGCCATGTACCAGCACGAACACAAAACAATCCATTTTTCAGCCCAATGCATACACACAAATAGGGAAATTCGCTCCCGAACAGCCCACAATCACAACGAGCATCCCTTCATAATTCAACACAACCTCCACCTCATACATACGGATGAGTTCCCGCATGGCCAGCCCCCACACGATTGTCATCCGACACACGCTCAACCGTGAACCACCGGCCAGCCCACATGCGGTGAGAATCCGCTCATTCGTCGCATAACCGAGCGTTCGGGGTGCCATTTCATGCCATCCCAAAGGTCTGGCCAGCCCCTTTCCCTCACCAAACAACACATTCACAGTGAGCAAAACTCAAGGCTAACGAGTTTTATGGCCGTTTCGCAAGAAGAAAAAGGAAGGGAATTGAGTACCGTACCTTTCCTCTTCTCCGAAGCAAAACCACTCAAATTGTTTCCTTCTCCGAGCGACATCTCCACGAAGGTGTCTTTTCACGCTCCTCCTTAATGGCAGCCCTCCCCGTTTCGCTCCTTCCTACACAATCGAACCAACCAACACTTTGTTTTCTCTTTTTCTTCTTTTTCTCCTCTTCCTTCTTCTTCCATTTTCTCCCTTAGTTAAGGACGTCCATCTGCCCTTTTTCACCCCCTTTCTCCAGCCCTCCTAATCTGCTTATTAGTATCCTTAAATGATGACAAGTGGGCCCCACCATCCATGGATTGTGGAAGAAGCCTTGGGCCCGATTAACACTAATTCAGCTTAATATGTCCTAATTAATCCAACTCTATTTGACCAGCTTTGTCGTGCTTCTAAACTTGTAGGATTTGTAGCTAAATTTCAGCCATAAATCCACACGAAAGTGAGATGTCCACGGGCGACATCGATGAGTATTTGGGGTAGCCCTTTGCACGTTTCATTCCCCTTTCTCCGCTCCTCATTATTCTCGTTTCACCCACCTTTGGGGCTGAATAGACTTTAAATTTTCCGCCATAATCGATTTGGTTCTCAACCTTAATGCTAAGTACGTTTTAACCGCAACAACCCTAAGTCGTCGTTCACAAGAATACTTCCAAATATTACTCCCACACTTAAGAGGCCGTCCATATTGCTCATGGAAATGTCCTTGAACAATGGACATCATTCTTGAATATTATCCACAACAACTTATGCTTACATATTCGAAAAATTATTTTACCATTCCGAATTCACCCTTACAATCTCATAAATTTTCCTTTTCATTACACATTCATTTCATATGTACAACCATATTTACATTCATATCTACAAATATATGGGTGATTACACACGCCGCCTTAGGGTTGTAGCCAATATATGTAGGATGGGTCGCTTTTGATTCGACTGGTTTGAAAAAGCCCAAATCCTTTAAAGGAAAGAACATGACATTCAACGGGTCAGGAGTTGGAGTTAAGTCTTAGGTTCGACGCCTAGGGCGTTCTTGTTGGACCGGCTTTGGAGGCGGAGGCCTTGTTGTAAGAGCTAGTGATACGGAGGCCTTGTCATATGTCGAGTAGTTCAATTTGGCGCCATTAAGTTTCTCGCTGAAATAAGCGATGGGTCTTCCCTCCTGAATGACAAATGCATGAATGAGGAATGTGAATTGATTCAGCTTCTTTGAGGCTCTTCATCTTCGAGACTCTTGGCTTGGCCGACTCTTCGTTACTCAGTCGCTGATGATGTCAAGTCGCACCTCCTTGAGTCGCAAACGTCAAGTCGACGTCAAGTCGCAAGTCGCACACGTCAAGTCGACGTCAAGTTGCAAGTCGCACACGTCAAGTCGACGTCAAGTCGCAAGTCGCACTCGTCGAGTCGCAAGTCGCACTCGTCGAGTCGCAAGTCGCACTCGTCGAGTCGCACGTCCTTCAGTCGCACTCGTCGAGTCGCCACTCCTTGAGTCGCTCGTAGCTCAGTCGCAAGCGAGTAAAGTGACGCCTCTCTTGCTGCGCGTCGACGGGGATAAGTTGTCGTCCGTCTTTGTATCATCCTCCCCTTGTTGAAAAGAGTTTGTCCTCAAACTCTCGTCGTCGTCATCCTCCACAAATGGCATGAGATCCTGGACGTTGAATGTGGCAGAAACTCCATAGTCACCTGGAAGATCAATTTTGTAGGCGTTGTCGTTGATGCGCTCGACGATCTTGAATGGTCCTTCTGCGCGCGGCATTAGCTTGGTCTTCCTCTTGCCTGGGAATCGATCCTTGCGCAGATGAATCCAAACTAAGTCTCCTGGCTGAAATATCTTCACTCTTCTTCCGCGATTGGCTCTTTCCGTGTAACGTTGATTGGCCATCTCGATCTGCGCTCGAGTCTTCTCATGGAGCAATCGCATCTCCGTAACGCGCTCCTCAGCATCTCGGCTAACTGACCTCATATCGCTCGCAGGCATTAGTTCAACAGGGACTAAAGGATTGAGTCCGTAGACTACATGGAAGGGTGATGACATCGTTGTCGAACTTGTGGCTCGATTGTATGCGAATTCAGCGTGGGCAAGCTTGATGTCCCAATCCTTCTGGTTCTTCGAGACCAAGGTTCGAAGGATTGCAGCCATATTGCGATTGATTGACAACCTCCGTTTGTCCATCGGTTTGCGGATGATAAGCTGTGCTGAATACAAGCTTCGTTCCCAACTTGTGCCACAATGTCTTCCAAAAGTAGCTTAGGAACTTCGTGTCGCGATCTGAAACGATCGACTTGGGTACTTCATGCAACCTTAGCACTTCTCGAAAGTACAAATCTGCTACGTTGGTCGCATCGTCCGTTTTCTGACATGGGATGAAGTGTGCCATCTTCGAAAGTCGGTCGACCACTACCATGATCGAATCCTTTCTTCGTTGCGTTCTTGGCAATCCTAGTACAAAATCCATACTCACATGTTCCCATGGTCGCTCTGGGACGGGCAATGGAGTGTAGAGACCTGAGGATGGACACGGCTCTTCGCTTGCTGGCAAGTCGCACATCTCGCGATTAGTCCTCGCACTTGCTTCTCCATTCGAGGCCAATAGAAATGCTCTTGTAGCATTGCCAGCGTCTTGTCAACTCCAAAATGTCCAGCGATTCCTCCTCCATGGACTTCTCGTATAAGTAGCTCTCGCGTCGAACTCCTTGGAATGCATAGCTTAGAGTCGCGAAATAGAAATCCATTCACCTGGTGGAATCGATCGATGGCTTGCTGGACGCATTGGACGAAGATCGCTCCAAAATCTTCATCGTCCTTGTACAACTCCTTCAAATACCCAAATCCAATCAGCTTTGTCTCCATCGCAGATAGTAAAATAATTTTCCTCGAGAGAACATCTGCGACTACATTCTTCGCGCCTGGTTTGTGCTTCAAGACAAAGTTGAATGCTTGTAGAAACTCTACCCACTTCGCATGTCGGCGACTAAGCTTGTGCTGACCATTGATGTACTTGAGAGCTTCATGATCGGTGTGCAACACAAACTCTCTGGGCAGCAAGTAATGACTCCAAGTCTCGAGTACTCGAACAATAGCTAAGAACTCCTTGTCATATGTCGAGTAGTTCAATTTGGCGCCATTAAGCTTCTCGCTGAAATAAGCGATGGGTCTTCCCTCCTGCAGCAAAACTCCTCCAATTCCTACTCCCGATGCATCACATTCCACTTCGAACATCTTCGCAAAGTCGGGTAAAGCTAGAACTGGGGCTGCGCTTAGACACTCCTTCAGTCGCTCGAAACTAGCTTGTGCGACTGGTGTCCACTCGAATTTGTCTCCCTTCAAACATTCGGTGAGTGGAGCTGCGATTGAGCTAAATCCTTGAATGAACCTCCGATAGAACGACGCCAAGCCATGGAAGCTGCGAACGTCGTGGAAACTCCTTGGAGACGGCCACTCCTTGATCGCTTCAATCTTGCTCTCGTCCACCTTAATTCCTTCTGCTGAGACGACAAATCCAAGAAATATTACACTCGGTTGGAAGAACTCACATTTCTTGAGATTTCCATATAGCTTTTCCTCCCGAAGTGTGTTGAACACAGCTCGCAAATGATTGATATGCTCCTTATTGCTCCGGCTCTAGACAAGAATATCGTCGAAGTAGACGACCACAAACTTCCCCATGAATGGTCGCAAGACATGGGTCATTAGTCGCATGAACGTGCTGGGCGCGTTTGACAATCCAAATGGCATCACCAACCACTCGTACAACCCGTACTTAGTCTTGAAGGCTGTCTTCTACTCGTCGCCTTCTTTCATCCGGATCTGGTGATAACCACTTCGCAAATCCACTTTGGAAAACACCTGCGCTCCATGCAACTCATCCAACATATCATCCAGTCGAGGGATAGGAAAGCTGGTACGGGGACGGCAAGGAATAGATGATTCCTAAACCGAAAAACGAATGGGGACGTCACTGAAAAGGGTGCGGAATGGAGTGACGCTCGGTATGGACGGAAAGTGTGTGGGGTAGGCGGCTGAATGATGAAAAGGAAGGGTTGAGATCAACCTCCACGGATACAGATGCACCACCGTGAAAGAAGACTCGGGTAGACTCGTTTGGCCGTGGATACAGATACACCACCACGAACAAGACGAGGGCGAGGAACAACACGGAGGATACAGATACACCACCACCGGTTGATACACTCTACTCAATCCGCACTTGGAAATCCACCAAATGAATAACGAGGTTTGAAGGAGAATCCACTCACTTCAGATAAAAGACACTAAGTCTGATAAGGGTTTATAATTTGATTCCAAAAGTTGTTCTCCAAATGAGTACAAGGTGCCCATTATATAGGGAACACCTGAAGAAGAACTTAAATGCACGAAATGAACCTAGGCTAGATGCATGCAAGGCAAGATTCATGGACGGGCCTTAAATGGCTTATTGGAAATGCAACAAAGTAAATGCAAAGCATGAATGACAAATGCACGAACGAGGAATGCGAATTGATTCAGCTTCTTTGAGGCTCTTCATCTTCGAGACTCTTGGCTTGGCCGACTCTTCGTTGCTCAGTCGCTGATGATGTCAAGTCGCACCTCCTTGAGTCGCACTCGTCAAGTCGACGCCAAGTCGCAAGTCGCGCTCGTCAAGTCGACGTCAAGTCGCAAGTCGCAAGCGAGTAAAGTGACGCCTCTCTTGCTGCGCTTCGACTGGGCTAAGTTGTCGTCCGTCTTTGTATCATCCTCCCCTTGTTGAAAAGAGTTTGCCCTCAAACTCTCGTCGTCGTCATCCTCCACAAATGGCATGAGATCCTGGACGTTGAATGTGGCAGAAACCCCATAGTCACCTGGAAGATCAATTTTGTAGGCGTTGTCGTTGATGCGCTCGACGATCTTGAATGGTCCTTCTGCGCGTGGCATTAGCTTGTTCTTCCTTTTGCCTGGGAATCGATCCTTGCGCAAATGAATCCAAACTAAGTCTCCTGGCCGAAATATCTTCACTCTTCTTCCGCGATTGGCTCTTTCCGTGTAACGTTGATTGGCCTTCTCGATCTGCGCTCGAGTCTTCTCATGGAGCAATCGCATCTCCTTAACGCGCTCGTCAGTATCTCGGCTAACTGACCTCATATCGCTCGCAGGCATTAGTTCAACAGGGACTAAAGGATTGAGTCCGTAGACTACCTGAAAGGGTGATGACTTCGTTGTCGAACTTGGGGCTCGATTGTATGCGAACTCAGCTTGGGCAAGCTTGATGTCCCAATCCTTCTGGTTCTTCGAGACCAAGGTTCGAAGGATTGCAGCCATAGTGCGATTCACAACCTCCGTTTGTCCATCGGTTTGCGGATGATAAGCTGTGCTGAATACAAGCTTCGTTCCCAACTTGTGCCACAGTGTCTTCCAAAAGTAGCATAGGAACTTCGTGTCGCGATCTGAAACGATCGACTTGGGTACTCCATGCAACCTTAGCACTTCTCGAAAGTACAAATCTGCTACGTTGGTCGCATCGTCCGTTTTCTGACATGGGATGAAGTGTGCCATCTTCGAAAATCGGTCGACCACTACCATGATCGAATCCTTTCTTCGTTGCGTTCTTGGCAATCCTAGTACAAAATCCATACTCACATGTTCCCATGGTCGCTCTGGGACGGGCAATGGAGTGTAGAGACCTGAGGATGGACACGGCTCTTCGCTTGCTGGCAAGTCGCACATCTCGCGATTAGTCCTCGCACTTGCTTCTCCATTCGAGGCCAATAGAAATGCTCTTGTAGCATTGCCAGCGTCTTGTCAACTCCAAAATGTCCAGCGATTCCTCCTCCATGGACTTCTCGTATAAGTAGCTCTCGCGTCGAACTCCTTGGAATGCATAGCTTAGAGTCGCGAAATAGAAATCCATTCACCTGGTGGAATCGATCGATGGCTTGCTGGACGCATTGGACGAAGATCGCTCCAAAATCTTCATCGTCCTTGTACAACTCCTTCAAATACCCAAATCCAATCAGCTTTGTCTCCATCGCAGATAGTAAAATAATTTTCCTCGAGAGAACATCTGCGACTACATTCTTCGCGCCTGGTTTGTGCTTCAAGACAAAGTTGAATGCTTGTAGAAACTCTACCCACTTCGCATGTCGGCGACTAAGCTTGTGCTGACCATTGATGTACTTGAGAGCTTCATGATCGGTGTGCAACACAAACTCTCTGGGCAGCAAGTAATGACTCCAAGTCTCGAGTACTCGAACAATAGCTAAGAACTCCTTGTCATATGTCGAGTAGTTCAATTTGGCGCCATTAAGCTTCTCGCTGAAATAAGCGATGGGTCTTCCCTCCTGCAGCAAAACTCCTCCAATTCCTACTCCCGATGCATCACATTCCACTTCGAACATCTTCGCAAAGTCGGGTAAAGCTAGAACTGGGGCTGCGCTTAGACACTCCTTCAGTCGCTCGAAACTAGCTTGTGCGACTGGTGTCCACTCGAATTTGTCTCCCTTCAAACATTCGGTGAGTGGAGCTGCGATTGAGCTAAATCCTTGAATGAACCTCCGATAGAACGACGCCAAGCCATGGAAGCTGCGAACGTCGTGGAAACTCCTTGGAGACGGCCACTCCTTGATCGCTTCAATCTTGCTCTCGTCCACCTTAATTCCTTCTGCTGAGACGACAAATCCAAGAAATATTACACTCGGTTGGAAGAACTCACATTTCTTGAGATTTCCATATAGCTTTTCCTCCCGAAGTGTGTTGAACACAGCTCGCAAATGATTGATATGCTCCTTATTGCTCCGGCTCTAGACAAGAATATCGTCGAAGTAGACGACCACAAACTTCCCCATGAATGGTCGCAAGACATGGGTCATTAGTCGCATGAACGTGCTGGGCGCGTTTGACAATCCAAATGGCATCACCAACCACTCGTACAACCCGTACTTAGTCTTGAAGGCTGTCTTCTACTCGTCGCCTTCTTTCATCCGGATCTGGTGATAACCACTTCGCAAATCCACTTTGGAAAACACCTGCGCTCCATGCAACTCATCCAACATATCATCCAGTCGAGGGATAGGAAAGCTGGTACGGGGACGGCAAGGAATAGATGATTCCTAAACCGAAAAACGAATGGGGACGTCACTGAAAAGGGTGCGGAATGGAGTGACGCTCGGTATGGACGGAAAGTGTGTGGGGTAGGCGGCTGAATGATGAAAAGGAAGGGTTGAGATCAACCTCCACGGATACAGATGCACCACCGTGAAAGAAGACTCGGGTAGACTCGTTTGGCCGTGGATACAGATACACCACCACGAACAAGACGAGGGCGAGGAACAACACGGAGGATACAGATACACCACCACCGGTTGATACACTCTACTCAATCCGCACTTGGAAATCCACCAAATGAATAACGAGGTTTGAAGGAGAATCCACTCACTTCAGATAAAAGACACTAAGTCTGATAAGGGTTTATAATTTGATTCCAAAAGTTGTTCTCCAAATGAGTACAAGGTGCCCATTATATAGGGAACACCTGAAGAAGAACTTAAATGCACGAAATGAACCTAGGCTAGATGCATGCAAGGCAAGATTCATGGACGGGCCTTAAATGGCTTATTGGAAATGCAACAAAGTAAATGCAAAGCATGAATGACAAATGCACGAACGAGGAATGCGAATTGATTCAGCTTCTTTGAGGCTCTTCATCTTCGAGACTCTTGGCTTGGCCGACTCTTCGTTGCTCAGTCGCTGATGATGTCAAGTCGCACCTCCTTGAGTCGCACTCGTCAAGTCGACGCCAAGTCGCAAGTCGCGCTCGTCAAGTCGACGTCAAGTCGCAAGTCGCAAGCGAGTAAAGTGACGCCTCTCTTGCTGCGCTTCGACTGGGCTAAGTTGTCGTCCGTCTTTGTATCATCCTCCCCTTGTTGAAAAGAGTTTGCCCTCAAACTCTCGTCGTCGTCATCCTCCACAAATGGCATGAGATCCTGGACGTTGAATGTGGCAGAAACCCCATAGTCACCTGGAAGATCAATTTTGTAGGCGTTGTCGTTGATGCGCTCGACGATCTTGAATGGTCCTTCTGCGCGTGGCATTAGCTTGTTCTTCCTTTTGCCTGGGAATCGATCCTTGCGCAAATGAATCCAAACTAAGTCTCCTGGCCGAAATATCTTCACTCTTCTTCCGCGATTGGCTCTTTCCGTGTAACGTTGATTGGCCTTCTCGATCTGCGCTCGAGTCTTCTCATGGAGCAATCGCATCTCCTTAACGCGCTCGTCAGTATCTCGGCTAACTGACCTCATATCGCTCGCAGGCATTAGTTCAACAGGGACTAAAGGATTGAGTCCGTAGACTACCTGAAAGGGTGATGACTTCGTTGTCGAACTTGGGGCTCGATTGTATGCGAACTCAGCTTGGGCAAGCTTGATGTCCCAATCCTTCTGGTTCTTCGAGACCAAGGTTCGAAGGATTGCAGCCATAGTGCGATTCACAACCTCCGTTTGTCCATCGGTTTGCGGATGATAAGCTGTGCTGAATACAAGCTTCGTTCCCAACTTGTGCCACAGTGTCTTCCAAAAGTAGCATAGGAACTTCGTGTCGCGATCTGAAACGATCGACTTGGGTACTCCATGCAACCTTAGCACTTCTCGAAAGTACAAATCTGCTACGTTGGTCGCATCGTCCGTTTTCTGACATGGGATGAAGTGTGCCATCTTCGAAAATCGGTCGACCACTACCATGATCGAATCCTTTCTTCGTTGCGTTCTTGGCAATCCTAGTACAAAATCCATACTCACATGTTCCCATGGTCGCTCTGGGACGGGCAATGGAGTGTAGAGACCCTGAGGTTGGACACGGCTCTTCGCTTGCTGGCAAGTCGCACATCTCGCGATTAGTCCTCGTACTTGCTTCTCCATTCGAGGCCAATAGAAATGCTCTTGTAACATTGCCAGCGTCTTGTCAACTCCAAAATGTCCAGCGATTCCTCCTCCATGGACTTCTCGTATAAGTAGCTCTCGCGTCGAACTCCTTGGAATGCATAGCTTAGAGTCGCGAAATAAGAATCCATTCACCTGGTGGAATCGATCGATGGCTTGCTGGGCGCATTGGACGAAGATCGCTCCAAAATCTTCATCGTCCTTGTACAACTCCTTCAAATACCCAAATCCAATCAGCTTTGTCTCCATCGTAGATAGCAAAATCATTTTCCTTGAGAGAACATCTGCGACTACATTCTTCGCTCCTGGTTTGTGCTTCAAGACAAAGTTGAATGCTTGTAGAAACTCTACCCACTTCGCATGTCGGCGACTAAGCTTGTGCTGACCATTGATGTACTTGAGAGCTTCATGATCGGTGTGCAACACAAACTCTCTGGGCAGCAAGTAATGACTCCAAGTCTCGAGTACTCGAACAATTGCTAAGAACTCCTTGTCATATGTCGAGTAGTTCAATTTGGCGCCATTAAGCTTCTCGCTGAAATAAGCGATGGGCCTTCCCTCCTGCAGCAAAACTCCTCCAATTCCTACTCCCGATGCATCACATTCCACTTCGAACATCTTCGCAAAGTCGGGTAAAGCTAGAACTGGGGCTGCGCTTAGACACTCCTTCAGTCGCTCGAAACTAGCTTGTGCGACTGGCGTCCACTCGAATTTGTCTCCCTTCAAACATTCGGTGAGTGGGACTGCGATTGAGCTAAATCCTTGAATGAACCTCCGATAGAACGACGCCAAGCCATGGAATCTGCGAACGTCGTGGAAACTCCTTGGAGACGGCCACTCCTTGATCGCTTCAATCTTGCTCTCGTCCACCTTAATTCCTTCTGCTGAGACGACAAATCCAAGAAATATTACACTCGGTTGGAAGAACTCACATTTCTTGAGATTTCCATATAGCTTTTCCTCCCGAAGTGTGTTGAACACAGCTCGCAAATGATTGATATGCTCCTTATTGCTTCGGCTGTAGACAAGAATATCGTCGAAGTAGACGACCACAAACTTCCCCATGAATGGTCGCAAGACATGGGTCATTAGTCGCATGAACGTGCTGGGCGCGTTTGACAATCCAAATGGCATCACCAACCACTCGTACAACCCGTACTTAGTCTTGAAGGCTGTCTTCCACTCGTCGCCTTCTTTCATCCGGATCTGGTGATAACCACTTCGCAAATCCACTTTGGAAAACACCTGCGCTCCATGCAACTCATCCAACGTATCATCCAGTCAAGGGATAGAAAGCGATACTTTACTGTGATTTTGTTGATCGCTCGACTGTCCATGCACATTCTCCATGTGCCATCCTTCTTCGGCACCAATATGGCTGGAACCGAACATGGGCTCAAACTCTCTCGAACTGATCCCTTGTTGACAAGCTCGTCGACTTGCCTCTGCAACTCCTTTGCCTCCTCTGGGTTGCATCGATAGGCTGGTCTATTTGGTAGCGACGCCCCTGGAACCAAGTCGATTTGATGTTGGATGCTCCGCATCGGTGGTAATTCGACTGGTAGCTCCTCTGGAAATACGTCCTTGAACTCCTCAAGAATGGAAGCGGCCTGAGGATGGATCGTCGCTTGACCTGGGGCGGATTCGACAAGAACCACAAAATAAGCCTTCTCACCTTTTTGAATCGCTCGAACTAGTTGAACTCCCTTGAGAGGCTGGTTGCTAAGTCGATCCTGGGTCGCGATTGTAGGCTGACTAGTGAGGGGCATCAAAGTGACCTTCTTCTCTCCGATGTGGATGGAATACGTATTGCGATACCCGTCGTGTTGCGCGCGTCGATCAAACTGCCACGGTCTCCCTAATAGTAGGTGGCACGCATCCATGGGAATGACGTCGCAGGCGACTTCATCCTGGTAGCTCTTCCCTATAGAAAATGGAACTCGCGCTCGCTGGGTGACTCGAACGTCACTCTCCTTTGAGCCATTGTAGACGGTAGCGATGTTGGTGCGCTTCGATGGGCAACTTCAGCTTTTCAACCATCGTACTTGACACGGCGTTGGTGCAGCTACCACTATCCACAATCACCAAACATACCTTCCCTGCAACTGTGCACCTAGTATGGAAGATGCTCTCCCTTTGACTTTCCTCTTTCGCAGGTGTCACACTTAAAGCCTTTCGGACGACCAACAGCTCTCCTTCGTCCGGATACTCCTCTATCTCTTCGGCATCCCAAACAGGGTCGACATTCTCATCGAACTCTTCTTCTCCATCAGACGGCTCTCTAATGACAATGTTTCTTCTCGTCGTACACTCAGAAGCCATGTGTCCTATTCCTTGGCACTTGAAACATCGTCAAGCATTATCTCGGTCGTTCGACTTAACTTCTGGTCTGGTAGTCGATGAAGGAGTTTTCCTCGATGTCGTCATTGGTGGCTTTGCCTGGGAGCTACTGCCCTTGTTGAAAGGCGCGGCCTTTACAAATGGGCGGGTAGTCGCTCTCCTCGCTTGCTGCTGCTCCACCTTGTGCGCCAATGCTCGCACATCGTTGAAACTCCAATATTGCTGTAGGTCAACGGCATCTGCGATTTGGGGCTTAAGTCCTCGAAGATACCTGGCAATGGTTTGCTCTGGGGCTTCTTGGACATCACATTGTAGCAACAGTCTCTCGAACTCCCATGTATACTCCGATACACTTGAGACTTGTTGCAGCGACTGCAATTTGAGGTAGAGATCTCGTCGATGATGCTCTGGTAGAAATCTCTTCGTCATGGCCCTCTTCATTTTTGACCACGTACGAATTCTATCACGCCCTTCCCTACGGCGCTGCTGGTTGGTGTTCTCCCACCACAAACTCGCGTACTTCTTTAATTTCAAGGCAGCCAGTTTCACCTTTCGATCCTCGGGCACTTCCTTGTAATCAAATTTGCGCTCCACGGTGGGCATCCAATCGATGAAGTCGTTGGGGTCCAAGTTTCCTTCGAACTCCGGAATCTAAACGCTCATCGTCGGGGCTCTCCTCTCCTGCCTACGATACTCCGGTGAAGATCCTCGTTGAGACTCCTCACGCCATGGGTTCTCCTCATCATCGCTCTCTATTCGACTGCGGGAAGTCGATGCATGGTGTGTCCGTAACGACTGTAGTTGCTGTTGAAGATCGGCTATCTGCTCCTCAAGCCGAGCAACTTGTGCTTCGTCTAGAGTCATACCGCGTTGAAATCTTCCGGCCATTGACAACCTCGAGCTCTGATACCAAGATGGTACGGGGACGGCAAAGAATAGATGATTCCTAAACCGAAAAAAGAATGGGGACGTTACTGAAAAGGGTGCGGAATGGAGTGACGCTCGGTATGGACGGAAAGTGTGTGGGGTAGGCGGCTGAATGATGAAAAGGAAGGGTTGAGATCAACCTCCACGGATACATATGCACCACCGTGAAAGAAGACTCTGGTAGACTCGTTTGGCCGTGGATACAGATACACCACCACGAACAAGACGAGGGCGAGGAACAACACGGAGGATACAGATACACCACCACCGGTTGATACACTCTACTCAATCCGCACTTGGAAATCCACCAAATGAAGAACGAGGTTTGAAGGAGAATCCACTCACTTCAGATAAAAGACACTAAGTCTGATAAGGGTTTATAATTTGATTCCAAAAGCTGTTCTCCAAATGAGTACAAGGTGCCCATTATATAGGGAACACCTGAAGAAGAACTTAAATGCACGAAATGAACCTAGGCTAGATGCATGCAAGGCAAGATTCATGGACGGGCCTTAAATGGCTTATTGGAAATGCAACAAAGTAAATGCAAAGCATGAATGACAAATGCATGAACGAGGAATGCGAATTGATTCAGCTTCTTTGAGGCTCTTCATCTTCGAGACTCTTGGCTTGGCCGACTCTTCGTTGCTCAGTCGCTGATGATGTCAAGTCGCACCTCCTTGAGTCGCACTCGTCAAGTCGACGCCAAGTCGCAAGTCGCACTCGTCAAGTCGACGCCAAGTCGTAAGTCGCGCTCGTCAAGTCGACGTCAAGTCGCAAGTCGCAAGCGAGTAAAGTGACGCCTCTCTTGCTGCGCGTCGACTGGGCTAAGTTGTCGTCCGTCTTTGTATCAAAAGCGATACTTTACTGTGATTTTGTTGATCGCTCGACTGTCCATGCACATTCTCCATGTGCCATCCTTCTTCGGCACCAATATGGCTGGAACCGAACATGGGCTCAAACTCTCTCGAACTAATCCCTTGTTGACATCGTCGACTTGCCTCTGTAACTCCTTTGCCTCCTCTGGATTGCATCGATAGGCTGGTCTATTTGGTAGCGACGCCCCTGGAACCAAGTCGATTTGATGTTGTATGCTCCGCATCGGTGGTAATTCGCCTGGTAGCTCCTCTGGAAATACGTCCTTGAACTCCTCAAGAATGGAAGCGGCCTAAGGATGGCTCGTCGCTTGACCTGGGGCGGATTCGACAAGAACCACAAAATAAGCCTTCTCACCTTCTTGAATCGCTCGAATTAGTTGAACTCCCTTGAGAGGCTGGTCGCTAAGTCGATCCTGGGTCGCGATTGTAGGCTGACTAGTGAGGGGCATCAAAGTGACCTTCTTCTCTCCGATGTGGATGGAATACGTATTCCGATACCCGTCGTGTTGCGCGCATCGATCAAACTGCCACGGTCTCCCCAATAGTAGGTGGCATGCATCCATGGGAATGACGTCGCAAGCGACTTCATCCTGGTAGATCTTCCCAATGGAAAATGGAACTCGCGCTCGCTGGGTGACTCGAACGTCACTCTCCTTGTTGAGCCATTGTAGACGGTAGGGATGTGGGTGCGCTTCGATGGGCAACTTCAGCTTTTCAACCATCGTTCTTGACACGGCGTTGGTGCAGCTACCACTATCCACAATCACCAAACATACCTTTCCTGCGACTGTGCACCTAGTATGGAAGATGCTGTCCCTATGACTTTCCTCTTTCGCAGGTCACACTTAAAGCCTTTCGGACGACCAACAGTTCTCCTTCGTCCGGATACTCCTCTATCTCTTCGGCATCCCAAACAGGGTCAGTGTTCTCCTCGAACTCTTCTCCTTCATCAGATAACTCTATGATGACAACGTTCCTTCTCGTCGGACACTCAGAAGCCATGTGCCCAACTCCTTGGCACTTGAAACATCGTCGAATGATGTTTCGTTCGTGCGATTTGACTTCAGGTCTTGTAGTCGACGGTGGGGTTGTCTTCAATGTTGTTGTTGACGGCGGCTTTGCCTGGGAGCTACTGCCCTTGTTGAAAGGCGCGGCCTTTACAAATGGGCGGGTAGTCGCTCTCCTCGCTTGCTGCTGCTCCACCTTGTGCGCCAATGCTCGCACATCGTTGAAACTCCAATATTGCTGTAGGTCAACGGCATGTGCGATTTGGGGCTTAAGTCCTCGAAGATACCTGGCAATGGTTTGCTCTGGGGCTTCTTGGACATCACATTGTAGCAACAGTCTCTCGAACTCCCATGTATACTCCGATACACTTGAGACTTGTTGTAGCGACTGCAATTTGAGGTAGAGATCTCGTCGATGATGCTCTGGTAGAAATCTCTTCGTCATGGCCCTCTTCATTTTTGACCACGTACGAATTCTATCACGCCCTTCCCTACGGCGCTGCTGGTTGGTGTTCTCCCACCACAAACTCGCGTACTTCTTTAATTTCAAGGCAGCCAGTTTCACCTTTCCATCCTCGGGCACTTCCTTGTAATCAAATATGCGCTCCACGGTGGGCATCCAATCGATGAACTCGTTGGGGTCCAAGTTTCCTTCGAACTCCGGAATCTAAACGCTCATCGTCGGGGCTCTCCTCTCCTGCCTACGATACTCCGGTGAAGATCCTCGTTGAGACTCCTCACGCCATGGGTTCTCCTCATCATCGCTCTCTATTCGACTGCGGGAAGTCGATGCATGGTGTGTCCGTAACGACTGTAGTTGCTGTTGAAGATCGGCTATCTGCTCCTCAAGCCGAGCAACTTGTGCTTCGTCTAGAGTCATACCGCGTTGAAATCTTCCGGCCATTGACAACCTCGAGCTCTGATACCAAGATGGTACGGGGACGGCAAGGAATAGATGATTCCTAAACCGAAAAACGAATGGGGACGTCACTGAAAAGGGTGCGGAATGGAGTGACGCTCGGTATGGACGGAAAGTGTGTGGGGTAGGCGGCTGAATGATGAAAAGGAAGGGTTGAGATCAACCTCCACGGATACATATGCACCACCGTGAAAGAAGACTCGGGTAGACTCGTTTGGCCGTGGATACAGATACACCACCACGAACAAGACGAGGGCGAGGAACAACACGGAGGATACAGATACACCACCACCGGTTGATACACTCTACTCAATCCGCACTTGGAAATCCACCAAATGAAGAACGAGGTTTGAAGGAGAATCCACTCACTTCAGATAAAAGACACTAAGTGACACAGGAACGGCAAGGAATAGAGGATTCCTTAACCAAAAACAAGGGAAACGCCACAGAATGATGCGGAATGGGTGACGTTGGGTATGGACGAAAGATAATGTTTAATGGGTGCGGCTGGAAATGGGATAAATGGGTAGTTGATAGATAGGTTGAGATTCAACCTCCACGGATACAAACACACCACCGTGAAAGAAGAACTCGGATAACTCGTTTGACCGTGGATACAGATACACCACCACGAACAAGACGAGGGCGAGGCACAACACGGAGGATACAGATACACCACCACCGGTTGAAACACTCTACTCAATCCGCACTTGGAAATCCACCAAATGAAGAACGAGGTTTGAAGGAGAATCCACTCACTTCGGATAAAGACACTAAGTCTGATAAGGGTTTATAATTTGATTCAAAGCTGTCTTTTCAAATGAGTACAAGGTGCCCATTATATAGGGAACACCTGAAGAAGTACTTAAATGCATGGAAATGAACCTAGGCTAGATGTATGCAAGGCCAGATTCATGAATGAGCCATAATGACACGGGAACGGCAAGGAATAGAGGATTCCTTAACCAAAAACAAGGGAAACGCCACAGAATGATGCGGAATGGGTGACGTTGGGTATGGACGAAAGATAATGTTTAATGGGTGCGGCTGGAAATGGGATAAATGGGTAGTTGATAGATAGGTTGAGATTCAACCTCCACGGATACAGATACACCACCGTGAAAGAAGAACTCGGATAACTCGTTTGACCGTGGATACAGATACACCACCACGAACAAGACGAGGGCGAGGCACAACACGGAGGATACAGATACACCACCACCGGTTGAAACACTCTACTCAATCCGCACTTGGAAATCCACCAAATGAAGAACGAGGTTGAAGGAGAATCCACTCACTTCGGATAAAAGACAAAAAGTCTGATAAGGGTTTAATAATTTGATTCAAAGCTGTCTTTCAAATGAGTACAAGGTGCCCATTATATAGGGAACACCTGAAGAAGTACTTAAATGCATGGAAATGAACCTAGGCTAGATGTATGCAAGGCCAGATTCATGAATGAGCCATAATTGGCTTATTGTAAATGCAACAAAGTAAATGCAAAGCATGAATGATAAATGCATGAATGAGGAATGCGAATCGATTCAGCTTCCTCGAGTCTCTTCATCTTCGAGACTCTTGGTTTGGCCGACTTTTCATTGCCCAGTCGCGCTCGTCGTATCGCACATCCTTGAGTCGCGTCGACTTGTGCCTCCTAGCGTCGCGTCGACTTGAACCTCTTGCGTTACAGTCGTAGCTCAGTCGCAAGCGAGCAAAGTAACGCCTCTCTTGCTGCGCGTCGACGGGGATAAGTTGTTGTCCGTCTTTGTATCATCCTCCCCTTGTTGAAAAGAGTTTGTCCTCAAACTCTCGTCGTCGTCATCCTCCACAAACGGCATGAGATCCTGGACGTTGAATGTGGCAGAAACGCCATAGTCACCTGGAAGATCAATTTTGTAGGCGTTGTCGTTGATGCGCTCGATGATCTTGAATGGTCCTTCAGCGCGCGGCATGAGCTTGTTCTTCCTCTTGTCTGGGAATCGCTCCTTGCGCAAATGAATCCAAACTAAGTCGCCTGGTTGAAAGATCTTCACTCTTCTTCCGCGATTGGCTCTTTCTGCGTAACGTTGATTGGCCTTCTCGATCTGTGCTCGAGTCTTCTCATGGAGCAATCGCATCTCCTTAGCGCGCTCTTCAGCATCTCTGCTAACTGATCTCAAGTCGCTCGCAGGCATTAGTTCAACAGGGACTAAAGGATTGAGTCCGTAGACTACCTGAAAGGGTGATGACTTCGTTGTCGAGCTTGGGGCTCGATTGTATGCGAATTCAGCATGGGCAAGCTTGATGTCCCAATCCTTCTGGTTCTTCGAGACCAAGGTTCGAAGGATTGCAGCCATAGTGCGATTGACAACCTCCGTTTGTCCATCGGTTTGCGGATGATAAGCTGTGCTGAATACGAGCTTCGTTCCCAACTTGTGCCACAGTGTCTTCCAGAAGTAGCTCAGGAACTTCGTGTCGCGATCTGAAACGATCGACTTGGGTACTCCATGCAACCTTAGCACTTCTCGAAAGTACAAATCTTGGTACGGGGACGGCAAGGAATAGATGATTCCTAAACCAAAAACGAATGGTAACGTCACTGAAAAGGATGCGGAATGGAGTGACGCTTGGTATGGACGGAAAATGTGTGGGGTAGGCGGCTGAATGATAAAAATGAGGGGTTGAAATCAACCTCCACGGATACAGATGCACCACCGTGAAAGAAGACTCGGGTAGACTCGTTTGGCCGTGGATACAGATACACCACCACGAACAAGACGAGGGCGAGGCACAACACGGAGGATACAGATACACCACCACCGGTTGATACACTCTACTCAATCCGCACTTGGAAATCCACCAAATGAAGAACGAGGTTTGAAGGAGAATCCACTCACTTCTGATAAAAGACACTAAGTCTGATAAGGGTTTATAATTTGATTCAAAAAGCTGTTTTTCAAATGAGTACAAGGTGCCCATTATATAGGGAACACCTGAAGAAGAACTTAAATGCATGGAAATGAACCTAGGCTAGATGTATGCAAGGCCAGATTCATGGATGAACCATAAATGGCTTATTGGAAATGCAACAAAGTAAATGCAAAGCATAAATGAGGAATGCGAAATGATTCAGCTTCCTCGAGGCTCTCTTCATCTTCGAGACTCTTGGCTTGGCCGACTCTTCGTTGCTCAGTCGCTGATCGCGTCGACTTGCATCTCCTTTCGTCGCGTCGACTTGGTCGCACCTCCTTGAGTCGCGTCGACTTGGTCGCTCACTAGCTAGTGAGTAAAGTGACTCCTCTCTTGCTGTGCGTCGACGGGAATAAGTTGTCGTCCGTCTTTGTATCATCCTCCCCTTGTTGAAAAGAGTTTGTCCTCAAACTCTCGTCGTCGTCATCCTCCACAAATGGCATGAGATCCCGAACGTTGAATGTGGCAGAAACGCCATAGTCACCTGGAAGATCAATTTTGTAGGCGTTGTCGTTGATGCGCTCGATGATCTTGAATGGTCCTTCAGCGCGCGGCATGAGCTTGTTCTTCCTCTTGCCTGGGAATCGCTCCTTGCGCAAATGAATCCAAACTAAGTCTCCTGGCTGAAATATCTTCACTCTTCTTCCGCGATTGGCTCTTTCTGCGTAACGTTGATTGGCCTTCTCGATCTGCGCTCGAGTCTTCTCATGGAGCAATCGCATCTCCTTAGCGCGCTCTTCAGCATCTCGACTAACTGATCTCAAATCGCTCACAGGCATTAGTTCAACAGGGACTAAAGGATCGAGTCCGTAAACTACCTTGAAGGGTGATGACTTCGTTGTCGAACTCGGGGCTCGATTGTATGCGAATTCAGCATGGGCAAGCTTGATGTCCCAATCCTTCTGGTTCTTCGAGACCAAGGTTCGAAGGATTGCAGCCATAGTGCGATTGACAACCTCCGTTTGTCCATCGGTTTGCGGATGATAAGCTGTGCTGAATACAAGCTTCGTTCCCAACTTGTGCCACAGTGTCTTCCAAAAGTAGCTTAGGAACTTCGTGTCGCGATCTGAAACGATCGACTTGGGTACTCCATGCAACCTTAGCACTTCTCGAAAGTACAAATCTGCTACGTTGGTTGCATCGTCCGTTTTCTGACATGGGATGAAGTGTGCCATCTTCGAAAATCGGTCGACCACTACCATGATCGAATCCTTTCTTCGTTGCGTTCTTGGCAATCCTAGTACAAAATCCATACTCACATGTTCCCATGGTCGCTCTGGGACGGGCAATGGAGTGTAGAGACCCTGAGGTTGGACACGGCTCTTCGCTTGCTGACAAGTCGCACATCTCGCGATTAGTCCTCGCACTTGCTTCTCCATTCGAGGCCAATAGAAATGCTCTAGTAGCATTGCCAGCGTCTTGTCGACTCCAAAATGTCCAGCGATTCCTCCTCCATGGACTTCTCGTATAAGTAGCTCTCGCGTCGAACTCCTTGGAATGCATAGCTTAGAGTCGCGAAATAAGAATCCATTCACCTGGTGGAATCGATCGATGGCTTGCTGGGCGCATTGGACGAAGATCGCTCCAAAATCTTCATCGTCCTTGTACAACTCCTTCAAATACTCAAATCCAATCAGCTTTGTCTCCATCGCAGATAGTAAAATCATTTTCCTCGAGAGAACATCTGCGACTACATTCTTCGCGCCTGGTTTGTGCTTCAAGACAAAGTTGAATGCTTGTAGAAACTCTACCCACTTCGCATGTCGGCGACTAAGCTTGTGCTGACCATTAATGTACTTGAGAGCTTCATGATCGGTGTGCAACACAAACTCTCTGGGCAGCAAGTAATGACTCCAAGTCTCGAGTACTCGAACAATTGCTAAGAACTCCTTGTCATACGTCGAGTAGTTCAATTTGGCGCCATTAAGCTTCTCGCTGAAATAAGCGATGGGTCTTCCCTCCTGCAGCAAAACTCCTCCAATTCCTACTCCCGATGCATCACATTCCACTTCGAACATCTTCGCAAAGTCGGGTAAAGCTAGAACTGGGGCTGCGCTTAGACACTCCTTCAGTCGCTCGAAACTAGCTTGTGCGACTGGTGTCCACTCGAATTTGTCTCCCTTCAAACATTCGGTGAGTGGGGCTGCGATTGAGCTAAATCCTTGAATGAACCTCCGATAGAATGACGCCAAGCCATGGAAGCTGCGAACGTCATGGAAACTCCTTGGAGACGGCCACTCCTTGATCGCTTCAATCTTGCTCTCGTCCACCTTAATTCCTTCTGCTGAGACGACAAATCCAAGAAATATTACACTCGGTTGGAAGAACTCACATTTCTTGAGATTTCCATATAGCTTTTCCTCCCGAAGTGTGTTGAACACAGCTCGCAAATGACTGATATGCTCCTTATTGCTCCGGCTGTAGACAAGAATATCGTCGAAGTAGACGACCACAAACTTCCCCATGAATGGTCGCAAGACATGGGTCATTAGTCGCATGAACGTGCTGGGCGCGTTTGACAATCCAAATGGCATCACCAACCACTCGTACAACCCATACTTAGTCTTGAAGGCTGTCTTCCACTCGTCGCCTTCTTTCATCCGGATCTGGTGATAACCACTTCGCAAATCCACTTTGGAAAACACCTGCGCTCCATGCAATTCATCCAACATATCATCCAGTCGAGGGATAGGAAAGCGATACTTTACTGTGATTTTGTTGATCGCTCGACTGTCCATGCACATTCTCCATGTGCCATCCTTCTTCGGCACCAATATGGCTGGAACCGAACAAGGGCTCAAACTCTCTCGAACTGATCCCTTGTTGACAAGCTCGTCGACTTGCCTCTGCAACTCCTTTGCCTCCTCTGGGTTGCATCGATAGGCTGGTCTATTTGGTAGCGACGCCCCTGGAACCAAGTCGATTTGATGTTGGATGCTCCGCATCGGTGGTAATTCGACTGGTACCTCCTCTGGAAATACGTCCTTGAACTCCTCAAGAATGGAAGCGGCCTGAGGATGGATCGTCGCTTGACCTGGGGCGGATTCGACAAGAACCACAAAATAAGCCTTCTCACCTTCTTGAATCGCTCGAACTAGTTGAACTCCCTTGAGAGGCTGGTTGCTAAGTCGATCCTGGGTCGCGATTGTAGGCTGACTAGTGAGGGGCATCAAAGTGACCTTCTTCTCTCCAATGTGGATGGAATACGTATTGCGATACCCGTCGTGTTGCGCGCGTCGATCAAACTGCCACGGTCTCCCCAATAGTAGGTGGCATGCATCCATGGGAATGACGTCGCAAGCGACTTCATCCTGGTAGCTCTTCCCAATGGAAAATGGAACTCGCGCTCGCTGGGTGACTCGAACGTCACTCTCCTTGTTGAGCCATTGTAGACGGTAGGGATGTGGGTGCGCTTCGATGGGCAACTTCAGCTTTTCAACCATCGTGCTTGACACGGCGTTGGTGCAGCTACCACTATCCACAATCACCAAACATACCTTCCCTGCGACTGTGCACCTAGTATGGAAGATGCTCTCCCTTTGACTTTCCTCTTTCGCAGGTGTAACACTTAAAGCCTTTCGGACGACCAACAATTCTCCTTCGTCCGGATACTCCTCTATTTCTTCGGCATCCCAAACAGGGTCGATGTTCTCATCGAACTCCTCTTCTTCATCAGATAATTCTCTGATGACAACGTTCCTCCTCGTTGGACACTCAGAAGCCATGTGCCCAACTCCTTGGCACTTGAAACATCGCCGACTGATGTCTCGCTCGTGCGACTTGACTTCAGGTCTTGTAGTCGACGGTGGGACTCTCTGCGATGTTGTTCTTGACGGCGGCTTCGCCTGGGAGCTACTCCCCTTGTTGAAAGGCGCGGCCTTCACAAATGGGCGGGTAGTCGCTCTCCTCGCTTGCTGCTGTTCCACCTTGTGCGCCAATGCTCGCACATCGTTGAAACTCCAATATTGTTGTAGGTCGACAGCATCTGCGATTTGGGGCTTGAGTCCTCGAAGATACCTAGCAATGGTTTGCTCTGGGGCTTCTTGGACGTCACATTGCAGCAACAGTCTCTCAAACTCCCATGTATACTCCGATACACTAGAGACTTGTTGAAGCGACTGCAATTTGAGGTAGAGATCTCGTCGATGATGCTCCGGTAGAAATCTCTTCGTCATGGACCTCTTCATTTTTGACCATGTACGAATTTTGTCACGCCCTTCCCTACGGCGCTGCTGGTTGGTGTTCTCCCACCACAAACTCGCGTACTTCTTCAATTTCAAGGCAGCCAGTTTCACCTTTCGATCCTCGGGCACTTCCTCGTAATCAAAGATGCGCTCCACGGTGTGCATCCAATCGATGAACTCGTTGGGGTCCAAGTTTCCTTCGAACTCCGGAATCTGAACGCTCATCGTCGGGGCTCTTCTCTCCTGCCTACGATACTCCGGTGAAGATCCTCGTTGAGACTCCTCACGCCATGGGTTCTCCTCATCATCGCTCTCTATTCGACTGCGGGAAGTCGATGCATGGTGTGTCCGTAACGACTGTAGTTGCTGTTGAAGATCGGCAATCTGCTCCTCAAGCCGAGCAACTTGTGCTTCGTCTAGAGTCATACCGCGTTGAAATCTTCCGGCCATTGACAACCTAGCGCAACCTGTGCTCTGATACCAAGATGGTACGGGGACGGCAAGGAATAGATGATTCCTAAACCAAAAACGAATGGTAACGTCACTGAAAAGGATGCGGAATGGAGTGACGCTTGGTATGGACGGAAAATGTGTGGGGTAGGCGGCTGAATGATAAAAATGAGGGGTTGAAATCAACCTCCACGGATACAGATGCACCACCGTGAAAGAAGACTCGGGTAGACTCGTTTGGCCGTGGATACAGATACACCACCACGAACAAGACGAGGGCGAGGCACAACACGGAGGATACAGATACACCACCACCGGTTGATACACTCTACTCAATCCGCACTTGGAAATCCACCAAATGAAGAACGAGGTTTGAAGGAGAATCCACTCACTTCTGATAAAAGACACTAAGTCTGATAAGGGTTTATAATTTGATTCAAAAAGCTGTTTTTCAAATGAGTACAAGGTGCCCATTATATAGGGAACACCTGAAGAAGAACTTAAATGCATGGAAATGAACCTAGGCTAGATGTATGCAAGGCCAGATTCATGGATGAACCATAAATGGCTTATTGGAAATGCAACAAAGTAAATGCAAAGCATAAATGAGGAATGCGAAATGATTCAGCTTCCTCGAGGCTCTCTTCATCTTCGAGACTCTTGGCTTGGCCGACTCTTCGTTGCTCAGTCGCTGATCGCGTCGACTTGCATCTCCTTTCGTCGCGTCGACTTGGTCGCACCTCCTTGAGTCGCGTCGACTTGGTCGCTCACTAGCTAGTGAGTAAAGTGACTCCTCTCTTGCTGTGCGTCGACGGGAATAAGTTGTCGTCCGTCTTTGTATCAAATCTGCTACGTTGGTCGCATCGTCCGTTTTCTGACATGGGATGAAGTGTGCCATCTTCGAAAATCGGTCGACCACTACCATGATCGAATCCTTTCTTCGTTGCGTTCTCGGCAGTCCTAGCACAAAATCCATACTCACATGTTCCCATGGTCGCTCTGGGACGGGCAATGGAGTGTAGAGACCCTGAGGTTGGACACGGCTCTTCGCTTGCTGGCAAGTCGCACATCTCGCGATTAGTCCTCGCACTTGCTTCTCCAGTCGAGGCCAATAGAAATGCTCTTGTAGCATTGCCAGTGTCTTGTCGACTCCAAAATGTCCAGCGATCCCTCCTCCATGGATTTCTCGTATGAGTAGCTCTCGCGTCGAACTCCTTGGAATGCATAGCTTAGAGTCGCGAAATAAGAACCCATTCACCTGATGGAATCGATCGATGGCTTGCTGGGCGCATTGGACGAAGATCGCTCCAAAATCTTCATCGTCCTTGTACAACTCCTTCAGATACTCAAAACCAATCAGCTTTGTCTCCATCGCAGATAGTAACATCATTTTCCTCGATAGAACATCTGCGACTACGTTCTTCGCGCCTGGTTTGTGCTTCAAGACAAAGTTGAAAGCTTGCAGAAACTCTACCCACTTCGCATGTCGGCGACTAAGCTTGTGCTGACCATTGATGTACTTGAGAGCTTCATGGTCGGTGTGCAACACAAACTCCCGGGGCAGCAAGTAATGACTCCAAGTCTCGAGTACTCGAACAATTGCCAAGAACTCCTTGTCATAAGTCGAGTAGTTCAATTTGGCGCCATTGAGCTTCTCGCTGAAATAAGCGATGGGTCTTCCCTCCTGCAGCAAAACTCCTCCAATTCCTACTCCCGATGCATCACATTCCACTTCGAACATCTTCGCAAAGTCGGGTAAGGCTAGAACTGGGGCTGCGCTTAGACACTCCTTCAGTCGCTCGAAACTAGCTTGTGCGACTGGTGTCCACTCGAATTTGTCTCCCTTTAAGCATTCGGTGAGTGGGGCTGCGATTGAGCTAAATCCTTGAATGAACCTCCGATAGAACGACGCTAAGCCATGGAAGCTGCGAAT